>APFE030778345.1:0-16343 GCA_000404065.3 Pinus taeda | reverse complement strand
GACTTAGGAGCCCTCAGTTTATGGACATTTATGATTGGGGTTGCAGTGCCCAAAAATGTCTATAACAATTCACTATGGAATTTGGATTTTGATGGATCTGTGAATAGACTTGGAGCAGGTGCAGGAGTGTGGATTCACAACATGGAGAATAATCATTCTAAATATGATGCATTTAGGTTAAATTTTAAATGCACAAATAACGTGGCAAAATATGAAGCCCTGATCTTAGGATTACAAATGGTTAGAAAACTTGTAGCCAAGAGAGTTCCTATATTGGGAGACTCAAAATTGATTATTAAACAAATCAAAGGTGAATACTCTGTAAATAATCCCAGACTAAGTCAATATAGAGAGACTATCCTAGATTTGATCAAAGACCTTCTAGAAATAGACTTTGTTGCTATTCCTAGGAAACAAAATATGAAA
Organism: Pinus taeda; assembly: GCA_000404065.3. Lineage (NCBI taxonomy): Eukaryota > Viridiplantae > Streptophyta > Pinopsida > Pinales > Pinaceae > Pinus > Pinus taeda. The sequence goes on along the minus strand of APFE030778345.1, from coordinate 15,917 downwards.
GCCCATAGTCTGGCCACTTTTGCTAGTACCTGCAAACTACCTTTTTAGCTCAACCACTAGTACACTGCAGAAGTGAGATATAGGCTTGTCATACCTGACAATTTGAAATATTGGTAGATCTTCTCATAGAATTCCTAAATTTATGTTTTCATGAATGCTAAAGGTGAGTTTCAAAATTGTAATATAGATATAGATTGTACATTAGACAATGACATAGATAGTGGGATAGATGTAAATATTTTAGATATAGGTAAACCCACTAATTTCACAAAACTAGAAGTAGATAACTTAGAAAATGTAGAAGTAGAAGAAATAATAAATGACGATCACTTACTTAGAATATTTGTTTAATTCCAACGATGTAGCTAGGAAACAAAAAATGGGGCCTTTAAGAGCAGATATAGAATAATGTAACATAAGAACTGAAGAAAAACCTAAACTCATTAAATTATCAAAAGCCTTACCTCCAAATGAAAAGGTTAAATACATAAATCTGTTTAAAGAGTTTCAATATGTATTTTCATGGAGTTATGAAGACTGAAAGTCTTACGACACCAGCATAATTCAAGACAAGATACCTATCAAAGAAGATCATAAACCTTTTAAACATAAATTTAGGAGAATTAATCAAGTTCTTATGCCACCTATTGAGAAGGAAGTAAAGAGAATGTATGATGCCTAAATTATTGCTCCCATTACATTTTCAGATTGGGTCTCAAACTTAGTCACTACAAGGAAAAAGACAGGGGAAATCAGACTCTACGTTGATTTCAGAAATTTGAGTAAGGTCCCATTGAAAGATAATTATCCTCTCCCAAAAATAGACCATATTCTTCAAAGGGTAGTAGGTTCATCCAAAATTTCATTTCTTGATGGATTTTCTAGATATAACCAAATCTTAGTTCAACTAGAGGGTCAGGCAAAAACTGCATTTACTACTCCTTGGAGTACTTTCATGTATTTGAAAATGCCTTTTGGATTAATGAATGCAGGAGAAACATTTCAAATATATATAGATATAGGTTTTGCTAAAGAAATCCATGACTACCTAGTTGTTTACCAAGATGACATCACAATCTTTTCTAAATCTGATAATCAACATCTAGATCACCTAAGAAGATTTTTCATTAAATGGAGAAAATTTGGTATTTCCTTAAATCCCAGAAAGACACTCTTTGGTCTAGAAGAAGGTAAACTCTTCGGACATATAATATCCAAAGATGGAATTAGAATATATCTTGCTAGAATAGAAGCAATATTGACCATCACCCATCCTAGAAACATCAAAGAAATACAATCATTTTTAGGCAAAATAAATTTTCTTAGGAGATTCATTTCAAATTTAGTAGAATTTATTAGAGAACTAAATAAAATGTTAAGAAAAGATTCAGCACTTAAATGGACATTGGAAGCTAAACAATCTTTTGAGGCTATGAAACAAGTCCTTACCAAAACTCCAGTCCTTATAAGTCCTCACTTTCAAAGATATTTTATAATTTTTTCTTTTGCTTCAGAACATGCTATTGCACCAGTCTCGTTGCAAAAGAATGATCAAGGATATGAACAGGCCATTGCATTTTTCAATAAATCTTTAGGAGATGCAACCCTAAAATACAACATAATGGAAAAACGGGCATTAGATTTAGTGAAATGTATTAAAGATTTTAGAGTATACATATTGTATTCACACATCATTGCTTATGTTCCAAACTCAGTAGTAAAGGACATTTTGACAAAAAATGGGGCTGAAGGGAAGAGAGGCGAATGGATTGCCACAATTTTGGAATATGACATAGAAATAAAGCCTACCAACTTATCAAAGGCCAAGGTTTAGCCAAACTCATCGCTAAATCGACTTGTCAAGCCCTAGATATAAATTTCATTAGTACCCTTGATGATCAGGAAGAGATGGTGACTCTCACAGATTAGTGAACCTTTTATATATTCACCTTGGTATGCATATATCATATTTTTCTTACTAAACATACAAGCTCCTCCTAGTATATAGAGAACTAAAACTAGATTTTTGAAGATGAAATCAATGAGATATTGTATCATAGATAATGCTTTATGTTGGAAAGACAATGGTGGTATTCTATTAAACTATTTACTGAAAGATTAAGATGATAAAATTATGCAAGAATTTCATGTAGGAGATTGTGGAGGACACTTGTATTAGAACACTACTGGTGACAAAATTCTGAGGGCTAGTTTTTATTGGCCCACTCTTTTTGCAGATGTTAAGAAACATGTGACCTCCTGTCATAAATGTTAGATATTTGAGGGAAAAAGAAAGATTTTACCTTTACCTCTCAAACCCATCTCCACTGAAGTGCCATTTCAACAATGGGGTTTAGACTTCATTGGAGAAATTCACCCATCCTCCTTAGCCCAGCATAAATGGATTTTGATAGCCATTGGTTATTTTACCAAATGGATAGAAGCCATCCCTTCTAGACAAGCTACAAACTATGTCACTATCTCCTTCCTTGAAAATAATATTCTATCAAGATTAGGATGCCCCCAAAAGCTCATTACTAATAATGCAACTGCTTTTAAATCCAAGAAAATGGTAGACTTTTGTAACAAATACCACATCACCCTTGGTCACTCCACTGCCTATTACCCTCAAGGTAATGGACTTGCAAAATCCTCTAACAAAAGCCTTGTCAATATCATTAAGAAATTACTGGAAGACAACAAAAAGATATGGACAAAAAGTTGGTCAATGCCTTATGGGCAGAAAGACTAACTATCAAAAACTCCATTGGTACATCTCACTATCAATTAGTATATGGGATGGTTGTTTTTTTTCCGTCCTCTTTGGGAGTACTAGTGATGAAGATCATCTAGGAGTTGCAGGTAGAACCAAATGATATCCAGGGGAGGATAAATCAAACAATACACTTGCAGTAGACCAGAGAAGAATTCTATGTCAAATCACAAGTAATCCAAGATAAAATAAAAAAGATTTATGATAAAAAGACTAAAGCTAATGATTTTTGCATAGGTGACAACGTACTTATATGGGATTCTAGAAGAGAAGACAAGGGAAAACATGGAAAATTTGACTTTTTGTGGAAAGGCGCTTATGTCATTTATGGTTATAGAGGTAACAATGTTTTTTTATTGAGAGAGATAGATGGATCAGATCTACTAGGAGGACCTGTCAATGCTAGAATGTTGAAGCATTACTTTTCCATAGATTAACAATAGTTCACTTTACTTTACTCATTGTATATAACAATGTAGATTTTAGATTCAATTGGATGGTAATCTTTTGAAGTTGAAGCCTAGAGAGAAGGCCTTGAGCTTTGAAGGGTTCACCATCATAAGTATGAATAAAGCAGAATCACAGAAGAACAGTTTACAAGGCAACTTCAGCCACATTTTCAAAGGCTACGGATCTTGAAGTTATTAAAATTTCACCAGGAAATTCCATCGCCATGTGGAGCCACTGTTAGGGTACTATAATAATAGGATTCATAATTTTGAATTGGCTATGATTAGTCTTGTAATATTGTACATACTTTTTCTTTCTACAAAATTCTTTCTAGATTAAAATTAAAAAATGTAAAGAGGGTGTATCCTAAAAGAATAATCAAAAGACAAAAATAAAAAGGAAAGATTAAGAAAAGTGAAAAATATGAACCCCAAAGAAAAATTAAAACAGATCATGAAAGTGTGCAAATTGAAGTGCCACTACTTGTTACTTTACTATACAAAATAATGGTTGTGTGCAGCTTGTCATAAATTCCACAACCCATTATGGTGAAATAGCTTAATCTTGACTCATTCATGTTTTGAATATTATGTTGATAGATAGAGAATAAAGATCTAGCCAAACTGTTTAGCCTTGGCAAATCAGTAGTTAGGTAGAGAATAAAAATGTGCTCATCAGCTTAATCTAATCGATTGGAAGTTATAAGGTTAGAATGAGATAGTTTGCTTGTAAAAAAAAAAGGAAATAAAGGGTCTACTAGCTTAAATGCACCTAAGAAAGTGAAGAAAAAATGTTAGGATAAATAATGGGTAGGTAGAAGAAAGGTTGCAAATGTACAAAGTTGGTTAGTCAAAAGCACATTTATCATGCTTAATCCTATGTTTCATGTGCAAGAGCATTTATGAGACTGAAAAGATGTTCACAAGCTTGTTTGAATAACTTCCCCTCATTTCATTTCACCCCCACATACATACTTACTAATTTCCCCATTATCTCATCTTTTTTCATTAAATACCCTTGTTACCTTCACTTTGACCATTATCCCTTGGTTTCACACATTTCCCTACTAAATTACCTTTCAAAACTCACCCCCTACCCAAAAACCCCTTCTCCCTAGTGTGAAACCCATTCCCTATTGCAAAAATCACCTACCCCCTTATTAATTTCCTTATTTTCCCTTGAAAACCCATAAAACCCCCTTATCCTAAGTTTTTATCCCCTCGACATTATTTAAATTAATTCCCCAATTCATATTTCCCCGAAAAAACTTTTTAACCCACCAACCATTGGTGCAGTTAAACTAACCTTGCCACATTAACCTCTGGTCCCACTCCATTAGACCCGATGATTATATTTTAAATCCTCGCCTTAGTTATTAATTAATTACAATTGATTGTAATTAAGCCCGGGGCCCCGCAAATCCTAACTCTGCTTCTCTTTGTGCATATTTACCACGCAACAATTGTTCGATCTTCCACCCCCAGATCCGACGTCACGCATCCATATCACACTCATTCACTATTCGACCATTACCAACTTGAGAGCACACGAGATTCATGGTTTCGCTTGGGCACTATTTTGCTAGGCCGAAGCCCCAGGTGAGATCACATGCTCTCAAGGAAATACCGCGCTATCTAAAAGTGGTGCAATGGACCATGAAACTGCCTCCCCACCTAAACCAAAACCACCCACTATTCAATTGTAAAACTCGTGCCAAATTGTAACCGTTGGTGGTTAGAAGGCTAGAGAAGCCCATTTCAACTCTTTTCACTTGTTTGGACTGTGAATGCTGCTGAAGCCTTTCTGTGACACCCTGAGCTTCTGTGACCAGAGTTGACCATTGTTTACCTCTCGAAAAGCTCCGAACACTCAATTCAAGCATCTAGTTCATAGCTGAAGCCACTGTACCATCTGTAATCACCATTCAAGCTAGTTTGTAAGCTATACCACCATATTCAAGGTATTTTTGGGAAAACCAGAACAACCCTCTCTAATTGAAAGTGTACAGTCTAGTTTAAAGATTAATTAGTTGAAATTAATTAATACATTTTCCTAATTAAAGAGTAATTTGCCTATATACCCAAAACTCGTCTTTTGCAAACTGCAATTACCCTCTCAGTATACCAGAGTTTCCCAAACCTCACTTCTACAACCAATACAAGCCTAATTCCTGTCCATAAACTCAGTCATGGCTTCCGAGACCTCTATGGACGTAAGACCCATGTCAAGCCCTCACCTGGATATCGACCATTTGGCACTAGCAGACATGGATTTCCAGATAAAGGATAATGCCTCACCAACCTACCTTCTCAAGCTCCACTGCTGGAGTAAGGATAGATTCCTAAACCATACCGATGACATCCATCTGTGAGAATCCAATTTACCCAAGTATTTATTCCCAGAAGTGCACCCATTCCCTGATATCATACACTTTTTTCATGCCTGCTATATCTCTAGCCAAAGGGCTATTGTTGACCCTAACCAACAACTCTTATTCACCATCACTCCAAAGTCTGTCAACCATATGTTGCAAGTCCAACCTATCCCTAATGAGACCCCATTATCTATTGGAGACCTATTGGACTTATATATCACACTAGACCTGGTTAAGATAAGACTAATCTTCCAGGATTTCATCATAGGAGATCGCCATACTCCCATAGATACTCCACCTTATGTTGCAATCATCTTTTTAGAGATAGGCAGACACATAATCGCCATGGTCTCTTGCATCCTAGGATATACCACATATGAGCATGTGGATGATGTCATCTTGGCCTTTTTATCCATTTTTACACTAGGCAAGGCTCCTGCTATCATGTATAATTATGCTCAGTTCGTTATAGATAGGATGCATGAAAAGTTCACCAGATTGCGAACTGAAAGAGTTTTCAAATACTCTTTAGTGTTATTTCACATATTTTCATATTATCAAATAGATAAATTCCATGTCAGCATCCAGAAGTTGGATACCAAGGGAAAAGAGAGATCAGTGGTCTACTAGACACCCTTGATCCAGAAATACTCCACATCATTCACCTACAAATACTTCATAGATTCAGTTGTCTACCCAGTCATGGAGATGCTGACCAGTAACACTCAACCTAGAATCAACCAAGAAATCAAGAGGTTACTATAGTTGGCTAAGAACAACAAGGTGGGAAATTGGTACCTATACCAGAACCACATTGAGATCAAGATTTATGGTTGCCAATTAGCCCCTTACAAGCTGCCCAAATACCTCCCTATGAGGATATTTTCACTGGAGTATTTTAGGCAAATCATCAATTCAGATGAAGTTAACTTCTTATATGCTAGGAAGAAAACCCAATTTAAAATGAAAAACCAATTGGGTCCCTTCATTTGCAATAACAAAGAGGCTGACAAGATATTACAACAGATGAAATTCAGAAACAACTTCATGTGGTAGTATGACCCTCATGGGGTCATAGACAAGTTAAGGCTCAAGGTCACATTGGGACCTTTCATCCACTACCCAAGATCTGATATTGAATAGTTTTCCAACCAATCTGAATGGTTTGAAAATACATTTATTGACATGGATAACACGGTTTTGGATGTTGAGAAAACACTCATTGATGTGGAAAAGCAAATTGATGAGAGTTCTTTCTTGCAGGTTCCAGAACTAGGGGAACCCATGAATATTCCTCATGTTCTACAGACCCCAGCCAATGAGGAGAGGAATCCAAAGAGGAAGAGGGAAGAGGGTTCCAGTTCATCCATGGAGACTATAGATGAGATTTTTGAGTTTAGAAAAAGGTCCAAATTGTATCATGTGTCTAAACAGGAGGAGAACATTGAATCAGTAGAAATAACTGACACTGAAATAATGGGGTAGAGGAGCAAAGACACAACTTCTTCAGGTAAAACATAGCGCCATCAACCTCCAACACTCAAATGATTGAGAGACAACAAAGTTTTGAGGTTTCCCTTTTTATTAGGCCAACTGATAGAAAAAATGACATTAAAGACAAGTATCAAGAAAGAAAGAAAGATGAGGAATCAGAAGTTGAAGGCTGAGACATACGGCCAATAATTCAAGCATACACCAGCCAACCAGAGCAAGTTGATGTCAGCTTTTGACATCAACGCAGGAAAGGTGCAGGTCTCATTTATTCAGCCCACCCTTCAGCAACTAAATACCTCAATGGATTATAGGAAGACTGATTTTGAGGTATTGGCCAAGGATGTTCATCCCATTGACGAGATATAGTTTCATAAATAAGTTGGAGAGATGATTTACCCCACGCTTACAGGAAAGGCCATGGCTGCACACAAGATGCAGGTTTCACTGGATAACATCATAGCCCAATATAAATTAGAGAAGGCCTCCTCATAGACCAAAGACAACAGGATCAAGTCATTGGAGGACTTGGTATTGAGCTAGGCCATGATCTGACTAACATTAAGGCTGCTAAGAAGTTGGTCAAAAAGAAGAATTAGGATATAGCGCCTCTCAAGAAACAGCTAAAGTTGCCTCATTTAGAACACCCACAAACTAAAAAGGTCCTAGAGAGCTAAACCAATCATGAAGAGATGATGGACCTAGTACTTCAATTGAATGATCAGCTAAAGTAGATGGAAAAAGAATTGGATAGCTTGATTCAGCTAAAACAAGTTAATCTTGAGACTGGCCCTGCAAACGTCATCCCAATAGCTACTAGTGTAGTGCCTTCTACTTTGGCAGCATCCTCAACTCCCACAACTCCAATGGCTACAACACTACCAGCATCTACACCATCTACGATAGCAACAAGCTCTACAGGGGATGAAGCAAATAGGTTGGTCAATGAAATGGAAGAAATTTTCATTCAGACCATTGTGATGAACAGGCTTAAGGAAAAAGTGACCAGCCTGGAAACTAACTACGAGCTTGCCCAAATCATGCATAAAGAATAACAACAGAAGTCTACAAGGATTAATAAACAAATAAAAAGCCTAGAGAAGGAACTGACATTGAATGAATCCCTAGGTCAGGCTAAGGAACAATTGTGGGCTAATATCAATGACTCTGTCATTGATATTTGGCCATCCAACCAAGTTATTTCTTAACAGCTTGATTTAATAAAGTAGGCTAGAGAAGCCATAGAAAGAGTCAAAGAAGAACTTGGAGACAAGCCGGAGGAAGCTACAAGGATCATTCACTTCCTCAACTCCAAGAACAAGTACGAGCTGAAGGAATTAGAGATACCTAACAGAATAGGTACAATTTTTGAAGTTAAAAGGGTCCTCACTAAGAGGAATTTGATGTTGAGCCTAGAGGATAACTGCCAAACCATGCAACTGGCCATTGACAAATTAATGGTTAAATTTAAAATTTTGAGGCAAAATGGTTTATCAAATCCCTTGGTAATAAATGATAAGTTAATGCCACAGGAGGACTATAATAGAAAGATCGGAGAAGTGGCAAGAGATGAGGTGAATACTTCATCGATGAAGGGTATACCTACTGGCAAAGTATTATATCAAACTTTTGAGAATTTGTTTTACCTCCAACATGAGGTAAAGCACCTTTTTGTCAATAAGCCTACTTTTGCCAAGTATACAGAGGCAAATGATATTTTTAGGAAAATGACCAATATCCAATTACCAAATGTTAAGACATGGGAGAAACTAATGACTTACTGTAAAGAGTCAAAAGGTGAAAATGTGCAATAAGAGAAAAGGGAACTGTGAAAGGATATTGACAGGTCAGCCAGGTCAAAGCGTATCAAATGAAACTATATCAGTTGAAAGGCCAGAAGTAAATAGAACATCCAGCGTGAAGACCAAACAACAGATCATATTAAAGGGAAAATATCAAAGATTAAAGCCAATAAAACCTAATAAGCATGGACAACAAGCATTAGTTCATAGTTGTCTCTATCTTCGTGCATGAATATTTTTCTTTCTCCTAGATTAGTTCCCAAGACAGTTTGGGATATTTGTAAAATATTTTTGCATAAATACTTCATAATTAAAGTACTGAGTGTGGATTGCTATACATTTGTAATGTTATTTTGATAATAAACCTTAGGTTTATTGTACCAATTTCAAGTCAGTAGATTGGAGCAAGTAATAAAGAGATTGCATTATAGGATTCATGTGTAGAGCTATTACAGTGAAGTATTTTCTTTGTCAATTTTTTATTCTCTTATGTTTTTCACAAACTTAAATGTTATCTAAAGTTGAATGAATTAACCAGAAATTTATCTCAAAATTTGTTCAAGTAAACTTAGTTTTCCACAGTTAATCATTTACATGTTTGCTTCTGATATCCTTATCTGAGAATCCTTAATTTCTCTCCCATCCCGGTTGACCTCTTTCACTTTATTCATAATTCGTCCTAGGGAACCCTTAATTTTTCTTTGGATCCGATTGAAAACCACTTCACCATCGAACCTTGAGATCTAAAGTAACTTTGCTATATTGCCCTATAGACACTGGTTTTAGAACTTGATGCAGTCCTGTTTGTCTGACATTTGACCCCATAGCCCAATGGTAAAAGAAAACCCTTTTTCATCTAATTAAGGGATCCCACCACCAAGGCTAGATCCTAATCTCCAAAGTTGGTTTGTCGTTATCTCTAAGCATTTCTTTCTCTAGCACTCTAGAGAAATATTGGAGCGATAAGATGGACTATGCCAAGTTCATAGTGAAAGTAATACATTCCAATGATTCGAACTATGTGTTGAAAAACGTAGCAAGAAATTCTTAATTTGATTTTTCCTTGATTAAATTGAAAACAATCGAACTTCCACATCAACAGACAAATTGGATGATGTTAACTTGTGTGACATGGCTTGTGTCACCTACTTTACTCAGTAAATTCTAGTTGGAGGAGTTTGAGTTTAGTTCTGCATATGTGATTGCTAATTTGTAGCAATGAAGGTCAATTATCTCAAGTTGTTGTCACTTAAACTAGTTCTAACTTTTGGAGGAACTAGTGGAAGGTCGTTTAAGCAGTGGGACTTCAGTCAAACTTAAAAATCATCTAGTTAACTGATCAATCAACCCAAAATAGTTGAGGCATGCACAGAAGTGAAGTTCCCTAAGATTGGTGGAGATTCCAAGGCAGTTTTAATTTCTTTTAGCTCACACAATTGCAAGAACTTACTATAAACATAGTGGAGGAGGTAGCTCGAGTAGGAGCTTCTTGTGAAATTGGAGAGGGAATAATTCTTGGTAGCATTAATAGCATATGCCAAAAATTTGTTTTGCACTACACTTCAATGTTTTGGGTAGGGTTTTTGAAGGTGGATAATTTTTTTTCTGATTCTTTTTCATCTTGCATGTCCTCACTAAGTATCTTGGGAGGTTTGTAATAGTTCCTTGCATGCACATCCTCACTAAATATGTTTTGGGATGTATGTAGTAGTTCCTTGCAAATCTCTATTTGTCAAGGCTTAACTACTTATGATCTTTGGTGCTCACAACAGTCCGACGGTTTAAGACACTCTCCAAATCACCATTCCTGAAAGGATACAACAAAACGACTTGAGAGGAGGATGAGAAGGGAACACTTTTATTGGAACTAGCCTAGAACTAGTGGAATTGGTTGGTCCCATTGGTTTTAGAGTTGTACTAGTCTAGTTTGGTGGTTCATATTGGCTAAGGTTTGTCTTGTATTGAAGTGACCTTAAAACACCAAAGTGACTAGTTCTTTACTAAACTGACCAATTATGAAGAATGTAGTGCAACATAGCTAATGACCACCAAATAATAATTTTTTAATAAAAAATACTTAAGAGGATAAGGCCCTACAAAACCTAACCCTAGTAATTAATGCTAATATTTAATTTTTAAAGTTAAAGTAAAATTTGACATTCTCCTTATCTTTCCCTTTTGAAAAGGAAAGATAAGGATAATGTCAACTTTTACTTAATTTTGAATATTAACATTAATTGTTTCGGGTTGTTTTAGAGTGGTTCCAAGTTCATTCAATTTTGACGAAGTCAAATTTTAGATCCCATTCAAAAATTAATGGTGAATGTTCGAATTACTTCTTTGTAATGAGTCCTAGACTTTGACTTCCAATTTTTCATGTGCATTTATTGCATAATCATATTCCTCGTGAGACTTTGTAGCATAAGTTGATCTTTAATCCATTGCAAGCACTTGACCTAGCTTAGGAAACCATCAACTACGCCTCCCATGTTGCTCCTCAACATTGAAATTTTCTTTGGAAGCAAGTATTCATTTTATCCATTAGATCATTTTTTCCATTGTGATAGTCCAACAAAACCCATGCCAACATATGCTTGACAATCCATCTCATCTTTACTGCTACCTTATAAACACTCTTAAATCTTGTGTCTCCAATATAAAAGAGGAACAACCAGAAAGGGCCTTCTTGGCCATCTTCTCAACCCACAATATGTTTAGCTTCTCTCTTGTGCTTACACTCTTGTCTTCTCGTAGCTTCAAAATCACGAATCTTAAACACAGTCTCATGATGTGCATTTAGGGACGCATAATTCACCCTTTCTTTGCATCAAATTACCCCCCTATAATTCGCTTTACCTTTACATGCAAGCATATATTTTCCTTGTGGAGGATTGTTAAGCTTCCCATCTCTATTATGCCTCCCTCTCCTACCTTCATGAACATGATAAGTTGAATTTAACTAATCTCACTGTATCTGAGATAAACAACCCATCCATGTGAGAAGTACTAGAGTAGAGGGATTGGATACACCAAGACTTTTCAATTAATGAAAATATTAGGCTTCAAGAGTTCATGTGTTGTAGTGATGGATGCATTAAAGAGGGACAATAAAATTAACTCAAACTACTATAATGGGATATTTATGGGTGGAGGCTAAGTTGTGCCTATTATCGGAACCTCATCTTTAGTATCTCCTTCGTCTATATGTTCTCCTTAGATGATGGAAGTTTTTCACAAAACTATTTTGAGCATTAACATTTTCTGATTGCATAATCATCTTGTTTCATTAATAGAATTAAAACAAGTAGCAAAAATCCTATTGGTGTGTTAGGATTCAAAGTAATTTTTTTCCCCTAATATTATTTTTTAACATGAGGAAGTGGGTGACTTTGAGGATGGCATATTATGTTCTTTTAAACAATGTGAGCAGGCCTTGACGAAATTTAGGGCCTCAATGAAGAAACCTGGTGAAGGAGAGTTTTTCAGTGAAATATTTTGATATTGCTATCAGGATCTTAGATGGCACCTCCTACATAACCTATTCACACCTAACCTAGTCACAGTAAAACAGATTAAACTTTGAAGTTCCACTTTAATTCTTTTTGCTAAGTTTTTACCACAACCTTAAGGGACCTTGGTAAAATAAGTGTGCTGATGATTAGTCATGACATTCTAGTGTAATAATACTTGTACATACCATAGAGTACATAAATCCATATGAATAACTAACCTTTTGTATCTATGTGGATAATATTTTGGTTATGGAGGACATAGTATCTTGGTGGAAATATGTTTGGATCCATATGACCATGGTGATAATATTTAACAAAATCCTCATGTTTATTCATCAATTTCATGTGTGATTAGTTAGGATCCAACATGCACACTTGTAGCTAGGATATAAAATTATGTAATACTTTCTTGGATGACTTCATTGTCAACATTGAAGGAAACATTTGTACTTGATAGTTGGATTTTTGGATGCATTTCTTGGATGACTTCATTCTTAGTGTGGAGTGTAGTAATTGTACATGGGACCTTTGTTTATGGATGATCCCTTTATAGACACACTTCTTGGACTACTTCACTCTTAGGGTTGGAGGTAATACCCATACACAAGAAGTTGGCTTGTGGAGATACATCATAGATATAAAATTTGAGAGCAATGTGTTTCAAACTAGATGAAATGGTGGGATCCCCCCTAGTGATGTAATGGGGTCCATAATGGTTAATAATATTATAAGTATGGTGGTCATTTAATGTAATATATACAAAGTTTGTTATGTTAGTTATTATTAAATAATTCGTACTAGGTAGTTTTCATGTGATAAATGTAATATGGACTATTCATTAGCATAGGCACCAATAGTGGTTAAACTTTAGGTTCTATAAATGAATAATATTTAAGTCCTCCTTATTGGATTTCTTACGTATAGCGATTGTATTTGAGCATTAGTTCATTGGAAGGTTTCCCTTGAAGAGGGAAATGAACAAGAATTTATCTTTCCATAAAATCATTACCATACCCTGTTAACATGCCTTGATGGTTTTGGATTCAATGAAGTAAAATGAATTTTTATTATATTCTTAGAGACATTACCCCTTAGAGACATTACCCTACAGTGAATTCATGCAATAGAAAGTTACAGAGACCTTTTCTAATCCTTACACCTATCTTTATCTTGGGAGTTGGATCTCATCAATGGTCCAGGACACAGATGCACATCCAATGGTGAAGGTTTTCTTGAGCTTGGTCATAGTAACTACCCACCCGATCCGTACTGGCCAAGGTTCACTTATGCTATTTTCTATAGGGTTTCCAGACAGCTTCTCCCTCACTGGTTCCAGATGTTTGGCAAGGTAACCTCTGTACCCTTCCCTACAAAATTTTACCGCTAGTTTCCATAATGACGATGTAAGTTTTGCTAATGAACCTAGTACTTAGATCTTTGTCTATCTCTCTCAAATATCCAGATATCATGCATGACCTTTGATTCATTATGTCAAAATTATTTAGAATTTCCTTGAGCGTTTCATTCAATATTTTGATGTCTTGTTGTTGTGTTGGATAGGAACCTCCATTTGGAAACAACGATCAATCCAACAACCAATTCTCTCTCTCAACAATTGTGAGGCTTCTATTGCATGCACATTTCCTCTAAGAAGCCACAACCCTTTCATTTCAGCAATCCTAGGTCCAGATCTTCTTGTATTAGTTTATGAAATCCCATGTCTAGCTTTGTTTTTATTAATGGCAGCAAACCAATGTCCAACATTGTAATGATGGGAAGGGGTAGGGTATATAAAAGATACAATGTCTCCTTAACGTCATCCCATTCATGTGGAGGGTTAGGTTTCTTAATTGTTGTTTGTCCATGCCATTAGTGTATTTTTACCCTAATCCAATATGCTTTTGTGTTCACTTTTCTAGTATGGTGTAGTTTTAGCTTAGTTAACAGGCCTGATTTGTTAATCACCATGACATGTTATGTTCATGGTTACGCATGGGGGCTTAGGTTTTATTTTCATGTGAAATTCTTAGCAATACCTCACGAAAAAATTTGTGTTTCACCATCAAATTGATCATAAGGAGGAAGCTTCACTGGTATTTGTATTGATTTCTCTGTCCAATTAAGCAGTTGTGACAAATTAAAAATCGAGTGGGAGGAATTACAAAACTCCTCCATAAACCACTTCTCCTTTCTATTTTCTTGAAATCAGACTCTAATGGAAGAATTTTGATGTGAATATAAGGATATGTACTTCACAGCCTCAATTTGGAAAATACTCTGTTGGGAGTTATGTAAAAGGGAACACCATTAATAGGCAGAGTGATTCGTGCCCAAAGTGAAAATGATAAATAGGACAACATGTATGACATCAACCATATATATAGACACAAGTTACATACCTTTTTCTATTTCTTATTATAAAGAATCCTAATGTCTACGTTTTAGAAAAGGATAACTAGATAAGTCACTAACTCAAAAAGGATTTGGGGAAATTACAACACAAGAGAAAAACTTCAACTACCTTGAAACTGGCTAGTCGAGTTACCCCCTAAACGTACTAAATAACAACTTTCAAAATTCATTATAATCTTAATGATAAGGTGTTTTTAGTTTGGTGACCGCAACTACTTGTAATTCACCATGAAATTTTTTCACTATCGTTTCAGTATGCTAGAGATCTCCATCGAAATTTATCTTCCCAAATCAACTTCCACATAAACATTAATGAACAAGTACCATTACCCAGTGATCATAGATTTAGTTAGTGCATAATCTGTTCTCTTCAATTTTTCATATAGGCTTCCATAAATTTGATTTCAAGGTATGCTTGGGCTGTAAACTATTTTCCTCACTTTTTCATCCAACAGATTGCTTCAGATATCTATGAAAAATCACTTTGTTGCATGATGCATCCTCCAAGTGACCAATTCATCTATAGTTTGTTCACTGAATGAATCTTGATTGGCAGTAATCCTCCATAATAGCTCTGATATCTATATAAAAGTAACAAACCATCATCTTTCTCTACATCTCCTTCAACCAATATTTGACTATTATAGATTCCAAGCCATCCTGAAGGTATTCTGATAGTCCTTATTCATCCATCCATAGTACTTCACCGGGACATACTCTAGAACTTATAATTAAAGAATATAGGTGAGATTTGATTATAGCATTGTACTGTGAATCATCCAACCTCAAGATATATTTGAACCCCACTAAAGTCTATCAGTGAGAGATTTCCAAGTATCAAAAATTAAGCAATTAGGTCGCATCCTTTGCTACGAGCCAATAAAAAACAAACTTAATTTAATATGCCCGTGCTTAGTATTACTCTTTTCCTTACTCTGATGGTGCCACAAATCATGACAAGATGAAACCTAGAAATCGTCCTTCATCTTCATCTCGTCATGATGCCGATTCCACGTTATCCACTTGTAATAATTATAAGAATACCAAAAAAAATACTCACAGCCATATTCTGACCATATGAATGTTAATGTTATATAAATTTT
>APFE030778339.1:0-18032 GCA_000404065.3 Pinus taeda | reverse complement strand
ATATTCCCAAGGTTATTTCCAACAGAAGAACATCAAGACGATGTTCAGCCTTGGGGGGGGGTGTGATGTTCCCCATATGTGTAAATATTATTTTACTGCATTTTTTTGGACAAACTGAATGCTGGATTGACATTTTTCATAAATAGAAATTCGAGTTCTATTGCATAAGTGGATTGCTATAATTATGGCAATTGATTTAACTTAAAGTAAAAGCGAGTTATCAAAAGATAATTGTTTGTTCTCAAACACTTAGACTGGGTGGTTACTCCAACCCTAACTACTTCCAAAGGGAAGATTTATTCCAAGAATCAAGAGGATTATGGATCTGAGACCTAGCAGAGAGAGAGAGCTCGAGAATGTAAAGAAAGAAAAGATTAAAAAACTGTGTTGTAGGGACAGACAGGGAAATAACAGCGAAGTCTGGTTAGGACCAGATATCTCTATCAATTCAAGACGGAGAATTCTTGAAGAGATTACCGTGAAAATGGTAGCTTGGGGGGAGACTTCAAGCAGAACAGTGTTGGTCTCAACGTTGGGAGGAAAAAAAAGACATAAGGCTTAATCCAATAATCCTAGAAAGCTGAGATAGATAAGTACTTCTGAATGCTTTAACTTAAATATAACAAGTACTTCCAGTAGTGGAAAGCGCGTATGGTATCTGTCTTAAAAGTAAGTAGAGGTATTGATAAGATTATTTATTATCTGAGTGAAGCTATAGTTAGGAACAGTGCAAGAATTAATGATGTTAATCTTTACGGTATCAAACTAAAATCAAGATAGACAAATTGGAGAATAACTTCAAGTCATATGAAAACCTTTAGAAAATTAAATTAGATGAGCATTATGACATTTAGGAACAGTAAAGAACGAATATCCTCTATTTATCAAATATAAAAAGAACAATAGAACCAAGTTTTACATGACCATTTCATAACGAAAACTATAGAAATTAAAAAGCTGCAGACATCTATATATACCATACTTAGAGCCTCGGTTAACACCAATTAACAGTTAACCGAATGTAAACTAGAAAAACCCGAGAAGGCATATGGGTACTTGAAGCAAGAATCAACAGAAAATATGCTAGAATTTTTATAACAGAATCGTAGTTGAATAGAATATACAAATAATGAATAGGTGACAAAGAAGTTCATGCATCCTATTAAATGAAAACAAAGACTTTACATCTGAACCTATAATAAGAAGCCATTCATAACTATAGAATAAGTATAGACAATAGGGTTCTAGTATTGTTCAGTTAATGAAGAACAATGGAGAAGTAAATTGCATATTTCATTTCTATATGAGAAAATAAGCAGTAGAATCCTCCAGAGAGATAAAGTATAGCCACAAAAACTAACTCATGAGTACAGAGTTTTCCCATGTTTTAAGAAAATAAGAGACTCACCCATGAGAAGACCAGAAATAGCACATCCTAACTGTGAACTCAACTCATATCTGAAATAGTAGCAAGGAAAGATACAATTCAAATCAGAACAAAAATTAATATGGATTACCCTCTGCGTTCAGCAATATCTCCCTAAGATTTTTACATAAACCCTCGACTCTAAGCTTGAGCGCCATTAAACAAAATACAGATATAGTATTCCGCGAGACATATAACAAATATCGCTCTTAGTTAAACCCTGCAAGCCGGATACCCGGTAGTATGTGTCGTAGAACTACTAGTCATGGCAACAAGTCAGAATGACCTCGGGGGTTCCACACTGAGTTGAGCAGGCCTATCCATAAACCAAGCAGCAACGTGATTAGGAATACATGTTACTAAAACAGTGAAAAGAAATTTAACAAATAAAATGAATAAGTGTAACTATTTAGTAAGACAATACTTACCTTAAGGTAAATCAATGCCAGCAAACCCTTCCCAGAACCAGGAATTGAACCAGGCGCACACAGTGTCATTCCATTGACAGGCATCAACTCCAAAAGAACCCAAACATAGGTAGCCTGGTTGAAAACGATTGACAAGAAGGTGTAGAAGCAAATCAAGGAACCACATCAAAGGAAAGGATGGCCGATTAAACCGGAGGGCAGATGGATGTTCAACTAGAGCACAACAAGCTTGGGCATTCACCTCGAAGCATACAATGTACCGCAAGTCGATACCTTGACCGTCAAATCCGATGGAAGCACTAGCACCGTAGATCTGACACACTTTTCCACATAAAGATCCCAACTGGAGGCACCTCGGCAGTTGGATCGTAGCCCTAGGCATTTAACAACCCGAGATTTTAAATGAGAATCGTAAGGATGGTATATGGTTGTAAATGCCATCGCATATATACCTTAATGTTTTTTAAAAGCATGATAGGACTATAAGTCATGTTAATTAACTTAGCAACAAATGCCAGTTTTCGTAGTCTAGTTAGTATTCACTGTCATAACTTTAAATAAAAATTAGTTGTGTACAATGCTAACACAAAGGTAACCACCAAAGCATGATGATTAAATGAATACAGTAAACCATTCCTGCTCGATAATGGAAAATATATATAAATATATAATATATAATATATATATAAATAATATCATATATATGGCGGTTTCATGGTAAACATTAATGTAAATATTTGTTACTAGGAAATACTATATAGGAGGTTCAAGGTAAATTTATTAAATATTTTTTTTATTAGGAATATTTTAATAATGGGATGAGTAACAAATACATTAACTTGAATATATTTTAGGGCAAGGTCAATATCTTAAGAGAAAACTTATTAATTTTATTAAATAAATAATGGTTTGAAAAAAACAACAGTCTAAAAAATAATGTTTTTGTTTTCAATATAATGTTAGATTTAGAAAAAAATAACTTTTATAAATTAGTTTTTAACTTTTAGTAAACTAACTTTCTTTTAGAAATTAGTGTTTAATATTCAGTAAATTAACTTCTTAAACTTAGTTTTTGATGCTTAGTAAATTAGATTTTAAATTAGTTTTTAATTTTCTTTAAATTAGTTTTAATTTTTTAGAAAGATTTAATATCTAAAATAAATGTATTAATTTCAACATTATGTTGTTTTTTAATTTTTTTGAAATATTTAAATTTAACATAAATGCATGATTTCAACATTATGTTATTTTTTTTTAAATATTTAAAAACATCTAAATAAATGCTTTGATTTCAGTATTATGGTTTTTTCTTAGATTTTTTAGAAATATCTAGATTGATATATTATATATATATTATTATTATTATATATATATATATATATATATTAACGATCGGTTACTTTTGTATTATAAAAACTCAAAAGCATAGTTCTAGTACATAGATATCGAAGGTTTGAGCGGAGAGGATCAAAACCGGGTGCGCAGACCCATTTTCCTCGTTTCTGCCTCTATGATGACTGAAATTGAAGAGAAAACAACTATATTGCCTAACAAAAGCACCACCTAACCAACAGAATTTACAGAGCATAGGTTTTAGAGAAGTTTCTGAGTGACCGAATCATCAGGGATGGGATCTCTCCTGGCACTAGCTTTAGTAGAGGCCTCAGCTTGATAGCTCTGGGAAAGGGCTCTGATCTGCTCTATGGCTTCCTCCAGATGGCTGCACCTTCCTTTCAGATTTTCAATCTCTTCCTTCTGCTTCTCCAATTTCTTCCGCTTCGATCTGCTATCAGCTTCATAATCGTCCTTCAGATCATTGAAATGCTTGACGAATCTGTTAATCATGATTGTGTGAGTTTTGCACAAGGTGCATTCTTTGTTGAAGATCCTATCTATTGGATTGATTGCTGGCTCCTGAGCGTTCGGGTGGTCTTGTTGATCCGCCATGTTACTGGACTAGTTGAGAGAATCTGATATATAATAAGAGAGGTGGAAATTGGGGAGAAGGGGAATATCGGGAGGAGATGCGATATTACAGAGGAGGTAGAACAGAGATGGAGGGAGCGAAAAGCGCTGGGGATTGAGGTGGATGGGCAGAGAGGTAATACCAAGGGCTCTGCAGCGATCAAGGAACAAATAGTCAGCTATAAATAAAATGACAGAGAAAAAACCAGTAGTTACCAGGAGCGAGGGGCGGAGCTCTGGATCCCGATAAGAGTTGGAAACTTCAGAATGTTGCCATCGCTTGGTGAGATCACAGTGGAGATGCCTTGCAATGCCACGAACTGTGGAGTTACTGAGAACCAAACACCAATATATAGATACAGAGAGACTCCTTTGATGCTTGATCCAGTTCTGGGAGGATCTGTTCTTGGGAGGGGATAGATCCTCTTAAATGATTTTGCTGCAGTTGAGGAGCATGTGGAGGGGATGGACACGATCACGCATCTTGAGAATGACTGCGCTGATCAGGAGATGATTCATGATGAGACAGTACTTAATGATAAGAACTGGATGCTGAGGGCGGTTTTTTCTCCTTTGGTACCAAGTTGGGCATTCGAGGAGATTTGGGGGTGAGGAGGGAGATTTGGGGAAGGACCATATACGCGGGAGATGGTGCCTGAGGTGACTGATGTTCTGGGGTGAGGGGATGGGGAAGGCCTGCTTAGGGTATATCTTTTTCATAAACTGTATCATTCTCCCTGACCTGGCCTGAATGTCTGTCTGTAGCTTTATTAGCTTGTTCATCTGCCTCCATGTTGTTTCCTCTTAGAATGTGCTTGAAGGTGACTTCGCTGAAACTCCTGATGTTTTCCATTATCCTACCTTTGATGCTGTTTAAGGCCATTTGCTTGAAATCTTTCCCTGAGGTCATGGCCGCTATGATAATAGCAGAATCGCCCATGATAAGAAGATTTTGGAGGCCGAGTTTTCTAGCGATAGAGGTCCCCAGTAGGAGGTTGTATGCCTCTGCCTTGTTATTTGACATGGAGCCTAATCCCCATTCATATGTAACTATGGTTTTCCCTTGAGAGTCTCTAATGATTCCGCCAGCTCCAGCTTGACCCGGGTTATTTTTTGATGCCCCATCAAATTGGAGGGTGGGTCTCCTTTGTTTTTGTATCCAATTTTTGACTTCTTCCTTGGTCCCTCTCAACTTCCAGTCCAGGTTTCCTTTTCCTGTGTTTAAATTTTTTTGAGTTCTTGTTTCATAATTGAATTTGCTCATCCACTCTTTTACACTTGCATCTGTCAATTCCGAGTCTGCCTGGGTTATACCATTTGCTTCAATGGTCTCTGAAATGAGTGCAATTGTTTTAGCCAGGGTGCTAGAGATACTTGGCTTCTTGTTGTTAAATATACACTTGTTTCTGGCGATCCATATCTGCCAGCAGAGTTTGAGGGAATACTATTCCACATCCTTTTAGCTAGGTTCTTGCTTTTGTTGGATTGGGGGGAACTTTTTCCCCAGCTTTTCTGAAGGAGAGTGATTCGGTTGGGGAGATCACCAATGATTAGAGGGCTGGTGATGAGTTTCCAGCAAGATCTTGCAAAGGGGCATTCTATAAAGAGATGGTTGCTACTTTCCTCCGCCTCCCTGCACATGCAGCAGATTGAGGGGCCATGAATGCCCTTCTTCCTGAGGTTTCCGCAGTAAGTATTTTGCCATGAAGAAGGGTCTAATTGAAAAGTTTTACCTTTGGCAGACATTCAGTTCTCCAAGCTGCTTTGTGAAGTGGCCAGTTGTTTATTGCTGAGGCATTTTGGAGTGCTTTGTAGCCCTCTTTGACCGTGTAGCTGCCACCATTGGGGTCCCATACAAACTTGTCATCTGACATTCTGTTTGTGGGAGCTGAGCCTATGAGTGAAGTCTTAAGATCGGCCCAGAGGTTCTTGAGATCATTGGGGAGGGAGAAAGATCTCCAACCTATCCAACAGTTCTGATCCCAGAGAGAGATATCATAAAGAGTTTTGAGATTTGCCTCTATCATCCACCATTGCAGGGGCCTGAATTTAGGGAGCGTTTCCCTAGCCTCCGAGCCCATTATTCTATCCTCCCATATGCTGATATCTCTACCATTGCCCGAAGCTCTTGAGATACAGGATTTGATTTGGGGGAGAGTTTTTTTGATCAGCTTCCAAACAGGTGTACACTGTCTGTCGATGATGGTTTCTGAGAGGATATTGTTGTTGACCCCATTCAGATATTTCCTCTTGATGACCTCTGTCCACCAGGCTTCTCTCTCATTGAGAATTCTCCAGGTCAATTTGTAGCCCATAGCCATGTTTGCTAGTCTTGGTATTCTAATTCCGAGCCCTCCTTTTTCTAAGGGAAGAATGACCTTGTCCCATTTAACCAAGGTGAACTTTTTTGTATCTTGCTTTCCTCCTTGCCACAAAAAGCTTCTAATTATCAGCTCCATGTGCTTATGGATGCTTGCCGGGGCGAGAGTAGTGGCAAATTGATAGATTGGAAGGGCTGAAAGGATGGCCTTGATGAGAATTGTTCTGCCCGCTAAGTTAAGCCAATACACTCCCCAGCTCTGAAGCTTCCCTCTCAATTTCTCAATTAGCTTGGCCCAAATCTCGGTTTTGATTGATTCCTTGGCTAATGGTAGCCCCAAGTACATAAAATGGGACTAGTTCCTTTGGGCAGGGATTTCCATGATTATAGAGATTCTCTGGGTTATGTATCTTGGGACATTCCAAGTGTAGATCATGCACTTGTTGTTGTTTAGTTTACCTCCAGAAGCTTGGAGAAAGAGGTCCAATGTTTTCTTGAACCTCCGGGCCATAAGGCTTGAGGCACCTCCGATTAACAGAGTATCATCAGCAAAAAGGGAGTGGTTAATCCCCTTGGTTCCTCGGACTATATCTACCCCTGTTATTTCCTTTAACCTGTGCTTATTCTCCAGATGCAAGCTTAGAGTTTCAGCCATGATAATGTAGAGAAAGGGAGATAGCGGGCATCCTTGCCTCAAGCCTCTTGAACTTTTGAAGGCATTGCAAGGCCTACCATTAATGAGGGGAGCTGTCCAGTTGAAGGAAATGCATTCCATGACCCTGCTGATGAAGAACTCAGAGATACCAAAATTCTTTAGAACTGCCTGTAGGAATGAATGGTTAACCCGGTCAAAGGCGTTCGCCATGTCAAGCTTGATGATCATGCCCCTTTCCTTTCTAGATATGCTGCTGTGGATTGCCTCCTGAATGAGAATGACATTATCCGTTATATGTCTCCTAGGGACGAAGCCTCCTTGGTTCTCGGAGATGAGGGAAGGGAGGATTTTTTTAAGCCTGTTTGCCAAGATCTTAGTGATGATTTTGTAGGAGACATTACACAAGGATATAGGGCGGAATCTATCAAAAGTTTGAGGGTTGGGGTCTTTAGGGATAAGAGCTAGATGGGAGGATTTAATGCTGCTGCCCATTTTGCATTTTGTGAAGAAGTTTTTTGCCATTCTGATGTAATCCTTCTTGATAATTTCCCAATGGGTTCTGTAAAAGGCCACTGTGAAACCATCAGGGCCTAGAGCCTTGTCCAAGGGCATGCTGTGAATTGACCATTCTATCTCCTCCGTCGTGATCTCCTTGTCCAAATCTGCATTTTGGGCTTCTGAGATCTTGTTCTCAATTATATTGAGGAAATCTGGGTTTTCCAAGTAATGAGGATCAGCTGTTAGAAGAGTTTGAAAATGTCGGGACGCTGCTTCCTTAATTTCCACTTGTTCTGTTAGGACTCTTCCCTCCACTATTATTCTTTCAATGTTGTTCCCTGCTCGCCTTAGTTTGAGGTTGTTATGAAAAAAAGAGGTATTTTTATCTCCTGATTTGAGCCAAAGGCATCGTGATTTCTGCCTTTGCTCTTCCTCTTCCATTCGGTTCTGTTTGTACAGCTCCTTATACAGTTCATTTTCTTTCATTTGATCTTCTTCTGTGTCTTGGCCTCTTTCTTTTTCTTGGTTCCACTGTGCTAGTTTTGTTTGGAGATCGGTTTTTTTTTCCCTTCCTCTATTGCGTATTTCCTTGCCCATTACTTGATGGCTGTCCGGAGGAGCTTGAGCTTGGTTTCCTAGATGTAGTGAGGGGAGCCCGAAATGTCTATTGCCCAGTGATCCTTTATCAAGTTTCTGAAATCTTCGTTGCTGTCCCATGCTCTGTTGTACTTAAAGGGAATCAATCCCATATTTTTCCCTTTGTCCAAATGCAATGCCACTGGTTTATGGTCTGATATATAGCCTTGGATAATTGTGCTTTGAATCCTTGAGAAGTTAGCCATGATTCTCTCTTGTGCCAAGATACGGTCCAGCCTCTTTTTTATGTTATTTTTGCCTGTTCTCTTATTTGACCATGTGAAACGCCCATTTTGTGGTGGGATGTCAACTAGACTGTGAGCTTGGATGATTTCTTCTAATGCATCTCTTGAGGGGTCTGCAAAGAAATTCCCTCCCATCTTCTCTTCCGCATTCCTTATTAAATTCAAATCTCCTCCCAGGAAGATGTTCCTTCCCTGGGCAGTCATTAGATCTGAGGTGATTGACTCCCAGCAAGAGGCTTTTTCTCTGAAGTGGGGGGGAGCGTAGACATTATATATTGTGTATTCTTCTGTCATGGTTATGTTTTGCATATCTAGTCTTATCCACCATCTATTCTGCCTGTAGTCTTTGAGTTTCCATTTGCTTTTGTCCCAAATTGTCCGTATTCCTCCTGAGGCACCCGCTGCACTCAGTGCTATTCCTTCATAACTTCTGCTTCTTTTCATGCTGCTTTGAAATTTCTGTTCAGTGATTTTGGTCTCCTAGAGTAGGAGGAAGTCTGGATGTTTTGATTTTAGGAGGTCTTGGACTGCATTAGCTTTTAGGGAGGAGCCCATCCCCCTACAATTCCAAGAGACCAAAATCATCATTTACTTTGTTTATTGTAGGCCCCGCTTTTCTCTTTCATCTTCTCTCCACTTCCTTTGGTCTTATCTAGATATGTCTCCATTGGCTGTTGGGTCCCTGTGGCCATTTCTTTTGCAGCATTCTCATCCCTTATCTCTTTGTTTGATTTCCTTCCAACTTTTCTGGGAGGGTCAGTGGAGGTGTTATTTTCCTTCGACTTGTTCCTAGTTAGGATTCTTTCAACTATTGGGGGAGGGGAGGTCTGGGGGGCGTAGGAAGGAGTTTCCTTGGGGCCTCTCAGGGAAGGGGGAGGGGATGAGGGTTCCTCTGTAGACAGAGTTTCGAAAGGATTGGAGGAAGAAGGGAAGGAAGGGCCAGATCCAAAGGGTTGGGAGAGGGGGATGGGGGTTTCAGAGGAGGGCTTTGAGGATGCTCCTGGAGGGGGGTTTGATTTTTTCTTCTTGACTATTTCCCATGCTTCTTCAGGAGCTTCACCATTGTTAACAAAATCTATTGATTTAGATTTACTGCATCTATTAGCAAAATGCCCATATTCGTGACATACCTTGCACTTGAAAGGCAGCTGCTCGTAGTCCACTTGTTGTATGTGCATCCACTGGTCGACTTTAAGTTTGATTGCTTCCAGTAACCCTTTTCCCATATCAACTTCTACACATATCCGTGCACATGCGTGCATGTTCTCCTTTGGTTCCGATCTGTCAATATATTTCCCAACAGCTTTCCCAATGGCTTTCACCGATTCATCTCCCCAACAGTGGAGAGGCAAATGGGGAAGGTGAACCCAAACAGGGACAGCGTTGGGAAAATCCATTTCAGGATCAAAGTCAGGGGTCCATCTGTTGAGGTAAAGGCCTCTGGTATCCATAAAGTAAGGGCCGTTTCTGAAGATGAGATTACGATCCTCCACTGATTCGAAGAGGAAGGTGAAAACCCCCTCCCACAGAACCTTATTGCTATCTTTCCTTGGACCATTGAGTTCCAGTTCCTTTCTACCCAACGTTGGACAGTGCGAGGAGAAGGCCATAGTCCCGTGAACTGGCCTACCAAGCCACGTTCTGCCAAGGCAACAGCAGCTCTCCTTGGGAGGGCGGGAGGGAGCGAGACTTCCGGGATTTCATCAAGTTTTTTGATAAACTTTGAAGCTGTAGGACGGATTTTCTCCAAGGTGTTCTCTGGGATGAGCGAAGCAAAAATCTTCTCTAGATCTTCCTGATCCTGAATGGGACGATCAATTGCAGGCTAGGTCGGCTGCGCAGTTGGCGCTCCAGCGGAAGCCCAGAGGGTGGGGAGGGCAGAAGGCCCAAAGGAAAGAGAGGGCAGGAGGCCCCAGGCGTAAAAGGGGTCAGAGGATGCAGCCTAGCAGCAACGCTGCCAAGCGCAGGCACGCAGAGGGGTCAGATCAGAGGTGCAGCAGGGCGCGGGATCGCCAGAGCGCGCAGCCAGTTTTCTTTATCAATATTTTCTTTTAGAAATATTTAACATGAAATTAAATGCATTGATTTCAATATTATGAAATCCTTTAACAATATTTAACATCTAAATTAAATGCATTTATTTGAGCATTATATTGTTTTCTAAATCTTTCAAAAATATTTAACATCTTAATTAAATGCATTGATTTCAGGGAAGTTATAGTTTTTGATCATGTGGTATTGATAAGACATGGTATTGGTCCATGTTATTGTAACAAAATACTTAAAAGCCTAGATCCATAACATAATAATCAAAAGCATAGATGGTCCATGGTATTAGCCCATGATATTATGATTTTCTTCTTTCCCGCCTAGATCCATAACATAATAATCAAAAGCATAGATGGCCCATGGTATTAGCCCATGATATTATGGTTTTCTTCCCTCCTCTCCGTGAGGAACCACCAATTGTTTATTCCAGGAGGCATGGATTTCCTTGAATAAGGGTGATGAGTTGCCTACATTGTTAGAGATGGTTGTCCTTAGTGATGGTTTGACAAATGAGTTATGATATCTTTTCCCGCATGTAAAAAAGTATGATTTTCTTTTTTATTTTTTTAAATAATTTTAAAGCTTTTATTTGTAGAAGCTTCAGAAGTATCATATTTAGATAAAGAGTATTACTATAGAAAGTATTTGTACTTTGATATACTTTACATTTTTAGGTATATGTTTTTTAAGATTTGGATGTTAAGAATCATCAAATAGTTAGATATGGACTATTTATTTCTAGGCCCACCTTGCATTTATGGTTTAACCTATTGTGCATGAGGGTCATTGACATTTTCTTGAGTTGTATGCATTGAGCAATCACTCTACCAACAAACCATGTGCTACATTCCAGCACTATATTGCGGTAATTCTTGGACCCCACACACACATCATAATATCTTAATCATGTAAAAACAAATCATGTATTAATCCATAGGTTAATGAATGAAATAGTATAATTTGAAGTTGTACCATTCCTACCACTTTTAACTATTATCAAGGAATTAGGTAAAATAAATAGAGAAAGCAAAATAAATATTAAAATATATAATCATATCAAAAAACTAAAAATTATTTATTATTATTATATTTAATTTGTGCAATTCTATTAAAATAATAAAAATAATTTATAAGATATAATTTTAAGCGGTGTATTGTATATCACATTTTAAATATATTTCTTTCTATCTAATTTGATTTAGAATTGGTTAAAATAGTAGAAGCAAATAAAAAATAAAACTAAAATTAATTTTAAAAATAAATAAAGCTTAAAAAACCATAAAATTTAGTATCATATTAAAAGATAAAAATAATATTATATTGTAAATTATAATTTGAAATTGTTTATAAAAAATACAAATAATTATTGTATTGTAAATTATAATTTGAATGGGTGTATAAATTATAGTTTAAAAATGTATAATTTCTCAAAATTGCATAACTATTCCTTACAAAATTTCATAAATTCAGTACATCTATTTATCCTAACAACATGAAACATACCTAAGTTTACTGATTAATTTTGAAAACTCTTACATATAGATGTGAAACAACTCGTAAGTGGGCAGTGTAAAAATTCCGTAAGTGGGTAGTGTAAAAATTTCAAAAACCTTAAATGACAATAAACTTCATGTGAATGCAAAACTTAAATGAAAAGGTTTTGACACTCAAGTGTAAAATAAAGTACAATTTAATGATATAATTTTTTTTAATATAAAATTTAATGATATGAAATTTCAAGAATTTCTTTGTTTTGTTTTATCGTATTTTTAGCAGATGACTTTGACATGAAAACATTTTTTTTCCTAATAATTTTTCATTTTTATGTTCAAAGAATAATGTGTTCATATTAGGATGCATTTATTTTTGAAATCATTTTAGTTGGTGGTAGATTGTTTTTTAATTGAATATAGGAGTTGATTATGATTTAGATTTAGTTTTTTTTTTTGAGTAAAGACTATGCTATTTATATTAAAAGAGAAAAAAATATATACAGAGAGGATCAAATCTCTGAGGGAGCCATAGTCATCTCTCTGTCAAAATATTTTTGCAAAAATTGCTTACAATATTGATCAGAGCCTGCAAAAATCTGCTCAAACCTCTATTTTTCAAAACTAAACAACATAAAACTGAGAATTGTATTTTGTGAGTTGACAAAATTGGAGGTCCAAGAGAAAGATCCTGTGTTTGAAAGGCGCCAAACTGGAAATGTGCAGTACCGAGCTACCTGGTATTTAGCCGCGAATTCTTGAGCTGCAAAAATGGCTTGCGTTCTCGAGGCTTCAAGACAAAGGATTGAAACTTACTTGGAATCTTTAGCGTCATGCTCTTCAACCTTGTCTGGGGCACACTCCCAGGTTACCATCACCCCGTCCTTGACTTCCAACAGAGAGCCATCCGGAGGAGTCCTCAGGTGCAGGATATTTGCATATTCCTTCACTGGCTGAGAGTCGATTATATGCTCCTGAGGAGAGCTCTGCAGAAGATTGTCCTCCTCATGACCCTCCTCTTCCTACACCTCCGCTGAAACTTCTAAATGATCCTCCACCAATCTGCTCTGAGACGAATTGGCGGACTCAGAGGGCGATTGATCTGTTGAGGCTGCCGCTGAGCTAGCTGGGTCATCTTCTTCCTCCGAGAAGATGACAGTGACCAAGGCAGAGATAAGCGGTTTGTTAAGCCGGCTTTTGAATTTAAAACGGGCGGAATGCAACGAGCTATTGAGGGAAGGACCAAACTTGTTTGAGGTCAGCGAGGAATGCGCTGCCATGGCAAGCGGAGAGATGCAGCGAGGTTTCGGGCTTCCCCGCCCTCCCTGCCTTCCCCGAGAACCAAAATTGCTCCCGCGTCTGGGAATTCCTCACTTACGGGGCGCCATGTTCAGACTAAACGGCACAATAAACAGGCTTGGAGGGTGAGGGTATCGAATAAACAAATGAAGGCTTGAAAGTACCCAGAAGAGAGCCCCTGCAAAAGAGAATGAATCCTAGACTAATGGACGATGACCCGCCACAACCAGGATGACCCAATTTCCCACCAAGACCCGAATCCCCGAGGCTAAAACCGAAATTCGAACTAGGCAACTGCCAAAGATTGGCCTGAGAAGCTAGACCCACAAATCAACCTGCAACTTGGGACATTCTACAGTTGCACAGAGCAAAGAAAAATAGTTGCGAATGGTGGATACTATGGGATAGTTCTGAGTCCCAGGCCGCCCCTGAGAGCACGACCACCCGGGACAACCACCGCGGCCAAGCCGAAGAGAACCAGAGCACATGGAAACACGCTGCACATAACCTGACCTCCCTGCTGAATTTCTAAGCGGAGCCGAATCGAATAAGAACCCAAACCGGCACTCCATCCTATTAACTTCCAACCTTGTACTTTCGGCTCGAACCAGCCATAAAGGGTAATAAATTACCTGCAGAAGGGAGTAATGGAGCATTACCTCCGGCGCCTTATCCCTCCTTGAATGCGTGCCAGCTGTCAGCTACGTATGCCACATATTAAACACTTACTGATTGTTGGTTAAAACACCGGCATCCGAATTAGACTTAGTTTTATTTTAAGAAGGAAAAAAATAAAAATAAAAATAAAGATTTTTTTATTCAACATTAAAGTTGATAATTACCTAGACATAATTTGGTTAAAAATAAATTAAAAATAAAAATGAAAATGAATATGAATTAAGAGATGAGAATTGAGTTTTTAGAGACCAATTCAAGTTATGAAAATTCCTTTTATAGAGGCGTTTGAAAAAGAATGACAGTCACTATAAAAATTATCCAGCCTACATAATATACTTACTTAAATCGAACAATAGAGATATACAATCCTTAAATATTAATTGCAACACATACCCCGCCAGAAACGTGTCATTAATGATAGTAAACTGACAGATGGTAGAGATTAAAACATGTCAAAACGTATCTGGATCGACGTGGACAGACGTCGAAAGGGTGAGGGGACAGTTGCTCGCTTTAACAGATGTAGAGATTAAAAAATGACAAAACGTGTCTGGATGGACATGGTCAGACGTCGAAAGGGTGAGGGAAAGTTGAAACCTCGCTTTAAGAGAAGCCTTCGGTGTAATTAATAAGCAGACTGTGGTTGTCCATTGGTTTAGGATAGCCAGGACTAGTAATACGGGCATATCTTCGAATGCTGAGCGACATGTGCATTATTTGTATATATCCCGGAACTTTCAACCACAAACCTCGATTAAATTTGACAAAGGCTTGAACCGAATAATCATTTATCAACGTATTTTGGAATTACTGGCCGACCTTAATTAACTTGGCCGGGCTGTGACTTAAACCAGAACTCGATAATTATATCGTTTACAGAAGCTATACACTGGTTCACCCACGCGTCGTGGGTGCTTATTACTTTACCTTCTTACATAGCTTGTAATAACTGTGACTTAATTCATTTTAGCTGCCCAGAAATCTACTTAATCAACCTTGAACTTAACCGGTTACAGTTTCGTTAGCAAAATAATAGAAATTGAGAAAAATTAGTAGAAATTTTTTAAAATCTAAGTTATACAATTATGGAATTTCAAGATTTTACTTATTCTGAAGTTTTTGATCCAGCTGAATCCATTTTTCAATTCTTGACGAATTTCAGGAAGCCACAAAATGACTTCATTAGACAACTCCATTCCACACTAATCGATTTCTAAACCAAGCTAAGCTACTCTTGCATTCATGAATTCGAGGCTTAGAAATATCTTCTATTATAGGCGCACATATTCAAACCAGTGACTCTCGGCAGCTACCCATTATCTTGCAGCGCAACTGTTTGTAATATTTATTCACAAATTCTGTGTTGAGGTAAATGCTCATCATTGAGTGCAGCATTGACCTGCTGAGTTGAACAGCAGTTCGATGGGTTGATGCTGCATTCAGCGATGAGCTTTTATTAATGGCGATCAATGTTACCGAAGGGAAGAGAAACAATGTTTTATCTGTAATCAAAGAAATTATGGTTGCGGGAAGGAAAGATTAGGGATGGCTATTATGTTTTTTTGAAGGGATTTGGCTCATTTCTCTACGCGGTTTCTGCTATATCATTCCCTTGTTCATTAAAATGGTAACAGATAGGGCAGTTCGAATGTTGTTTTGACTTTGCAGAATTCACCTATCAGTTTGATGATAAGATTTGTTGAGTTGTTTATCAAAGTGAAAAAAGGATATTAGTTGTTGAGAAGGAAACAATCAAAATTACAATGAGTACTCAGATTCTCAAAAGTTGTTTACCATTACTTTTTTAGTAGTCCGAGACATGGTCCAATACTTTAATTTATTTTACACTAAAACTTACATATTTTGTGTTAATAAACTTTGAAATCATTATCATTAAAGTAATTTGAATGGTCTTATGATATATTTTCACTTAAACCCAAACTTATATCTTTTAACATAGTTAAAAAATACGTCTGAATCAGACCAAAAAATAAAAGAAATAGCTGATACTATTCAAATATCGAAGTACGTTAAAAAATACGTCTGAATCAGACCCAAAGAAATAGCTGATACTATTCAAATATCGAATACTTCGACCAGCAGATCGTTAACGTAGTGGACCAACAGTTCAGCCACGTGGATTGTTCGTTCGTTCACAACGCACATAGGTAAGGGCAGTACTTGCCAAAATAGAAATAGAAAATTAGCTTTACACACCTATGGGTTACTAAGATTTTATAGCTTAGACTGTTCAGCACATTAAGTGGGTGGATGAAATGCATGCTGCTACAATCCATGGCAATCTTAAAGGCAAGTCTGAAGGTACGAGCATTGATGTTAAGACTAAATCATATTTTGTTTTTCATAGATGTTTTTTAATGATTCAAACCAGTGAAGCATAATCCATTACGTATTGAGAAGAAAAGATGCAAGTAAGTGTGAAATTGGATTTTTTTTGGTTTTCTTCTAATTTTATTTGGCTTAACAAGTTTGAAAAAAATTGGAATTTTTGAATGTTTTTAATGTGCAGCTATTTATTAAAGAATGTTTTTATATGAGTTTTGAAATTATTAAAGAATGCTTTTATATGAGTTTTGAAATTATAAAAATATTTTAGATTTTAAGTTTTGGAAAAAAAATAAGTTTGAAAAGGAAGTGGTGATTTTTTGAGAATTTTGTTTATAATTTATTTTAATTATTTAAAGTTAGCAATTATTTAAAATTCAAAATAAATTAGAAAAAAAATGAGCTAAAGACATAATAATTCAACAATGAAGTGGCTTTAAAATTCATGAGGAATTTGAACAATGGAATGACGAAAGTTAAAGGCAGACAAATTCAGGTGAATGTAAAAGTAATGGAAGTAACAATGTTACCCTCTGAAGGTGGAAAATTGTTTGAGATGCACACTCCATTACAAAGTGCAACATCTTTGTTTGTAAATCCTAATGAAGAATTGGTAAGGAAAGGGAAGAGATACAACCCTACTTCATTGTCGAAACCATCGAAGGAACGAGCAGGAGTGGTCCAAATCTATATCACATGTCATGGATGATACAATGTGGTAAGAGGACAACACCTAAAGCTGTAGGTGGTACTAAGATGAAAGGTAGCACTAAACCTACTCGATTTTCTGAGTTCACTTCTGCATGAAACCATTGTGAGACTTACAAGGTCCAAGGATCAGCATTTGGTGGTGATCCACCATGGACTGATCAAATTAATAATTGTCAAACCCTTAAACCAATCACAGTTAAATTGGGAGGAATACTTTAGAATTCAAGAGACTTTACCAAGAGATGAAGAACCTAGTGAAGAACCTAAACATATTCTATTTGATGATTAGCAGTTGAGAGAAAAAGAAGAAGGTCAAACAAGTTGGCTAAATCCCGGGACTCCATAAACCTTGCAAAATAGTTGTTGCAAGGAAGTGAACCTCAAACTCATGAGGAGGACCCTCCTCGAGAACATGAAATAGAGGAAGCCCCAGTTCTAGAGGGGTTGGATTTATTTTTGAATTCAATGGACTTTGAAGTTGTTGTAAGTTGTTTAAAGGATTCTCCTAAACAAATGGCATCACCCATATCTCCAAGCTCTTTTAACGTTTCCATTGTTACTCTTATTTTAGAGCCTTCAAGAGAGCCTAAAAATATTCGAGAACGTTCTTTTGACTCTGTCACAACCATCCGAGAACCATCCCCTTCTGAAGAGGTACAGTCTTGTTGAAAATATGGAGTGAAAAGCCAATGACGATTCTTCCAACGAACCCCAGGATGGTAGAAACCTTGTTGAATCCATAATTAATTCTATAATCAAGCCTTCTGAGGAATTGGTGACTGAAAATCAAGTAGCCATTGTTGTTGTTCCCTCCCCTCCAGTTACCCTAGCCAAAAAAGTTACATAAAAGATTAATATTGGATTAAGAAATAAATGAGAAGACAAGAATAATAAAGAGATGAAGCAGTTAAAGAAAGAAAATAAAAAATTACAGAGAAGGGTTTGATAGCTCAAAATATGGCTGCAAAATAGTAAAATTCAGAGGCTTTTTAAGGAAAAGAATGAAAGGAAGAAGGAAGTTCAAGAAAATGGGATCCAAACTGAAAGTGGAAATTTTGTTTATTCTTCTACTATGGGGACTCAAACTGATTTAGAAATGTCTACTATTAAAGTTGGAACTCAGAAAGAAATGCCAACTTATACTACAAGAGAAACAAAGGCTAAACCTGTGCCTCCATACACTCCTACAATTGGAAGCTACAATCCATGCCTTTAATAGGAAAATGGAAGAAGAATGATAAACTATAATACGATATCAAAAGGAAGTAGTTCCCCATAAAGAACAT
>APFE030778337.1:10818-49391 GCA_000404065.3 Pinus taeda | reverse complement strand
ATTTCAGAATTAATTATAAGCCTAAGATTAGATTTAGTTTCAAGAGTTTTAGGGATGAGAATCTATCCTTTAGGGATGTTGAGAGATTTAGGGGTTTGTTGAGGAAGTTAAGGGATTGAGTATTTAATTAAATGATTTTTTTTTAAATTATATAAATAGGAAAAAAGGTCATGGGGAAGAGAGATGTGTGAGGAGTGAGCAAGGTTTCTCGTTGAGAGCCTTGGCAGTTTGTAAAAGGCCATAGAATTGCATATCTGGCCATGAATAGAAAACTGTGTGTGAATGGTTTTTTATTGTAAATATGAAAATCGGTGTCATATAATATTGAATGCGCAACTGCTGTGAGAAATCGATGTTGTATAATGTGAAGTTTGCACTAAGGGTTAATGGATCTTATTTGTCTATGCGCTACAATCCTGTATGTCAATAGTAGAAGGCTTGAATTTCGATTGCATACTTAGAGTTTTAGCGGCTTTATGAATTGACTGTAATGGAATTACAAAATTAAAGCGGTCTTGATTTTTAATGGCACATATGGTTCAGTAACATAGTATTCTTGTGATCCCCATTTTATGGCTTAGCGAATGGAAAATCTTTGTCCATACGCATCAACCTCGTGATGATAATATATACAGCGTAGTTCTCTGTTCATTGAGATATTCACGCACCCGCTTCTGTTTGAATAAGAATTGATGTTCTTTCCTAATGATATCGGCCTGTGTTAAATCTTTTTCCATCTCTGGTTATATGTGAAATTATACTTGAAGGTTATCGCATCTGTTTGAGACCTTATCGTTGTTGTTGATCGTTCCTAGTCGAAGGCGCATACAACTGCTATTTATTAACCGGCGGAATGGCATTAATAAAGGTTGAAGCCATGGTTGAGGCATTACAAATGTAAATACACCGACACAAATATACAGTCAGCGCGTTAGTCCAGGAGTGGGAGCTATTCCAAGCGGCGCACATGAAGGTTAGTTGCATGCTCAGTTCATGAAACCGGCGGTTCGAAGAGCACCATATTATTTGACACTTGTGACAAACCGGAGTCGTATTGCGGTTAAGCGCCCCATAGCAGGCGTGATATGGCTGTTGTAAATTCAACGGATACGAATCCATATTGGCGCGGAGTAGTTGCATAGGAGCTAACGACGGTGTTGAATGGTTCCATTTCCATGTGCTGCAAGTGATGTTATTAGTCATTGAGTCGGTTTCTTTTCCATTGGATAGATAAACTGCATTTATTATGTATATTTGACTGTGTGAATTAAACTGACACTCTGAGCACGTTTTAAACGAAGGTGATGGTAGTGCTCCTCTTTTCAAAGAATCGACGCACTGGCGAGCGAAGTGTGGTCGGTTGTTGGGAGGTTCGTAAACCTGAAACTTACAAGCTCTTTGTCAGGAGTTGCTCTGTCAATGGGGATGTGAAGGTCGGATGCCTTCGAGAGGTAAAAGTCATAACGGGCTTTCGGCGAAGAACAGCATTGAGCGCCTTCACTGTCGTTTGTCCAGCGTGTGATCGCATCAAAGTCGAGGCTTAACTATTCCCATATCGTCCATTGGTACTGGGCGGTTGCGGATTATATATATATGCTGACAAATTTGTATGCAGGCCTGTTCGACATATATCCATTGAAGATTTAATTCAAACTCCGGTAGTTCGGTCCGTTTGGCGACTGCAATTTATGTGCATGTTGACCAACCCAAGCCTTCGCCCTGATAAAATTCTGCTTGTAACCGCTGCCACAGATATAAGAGCCTGTCTATAGTAATTTAGGGTCATAGCCGAGCCTTTGTTTTAGAGTAAAATCCAGCTTACAGGCAGCGCCAAGAGCAGAGAGGAAGGGAAATATACGGTGGACGTGTATAACAAGAATATACATATATATTATGATGATTACCACAGCGTAACAAGGTCCTTGTTTGGCGATTGCGAATGATGCAGATAGGTTGACCGTGTATGGACGAGTAGAGACACAATTTTAATATGTGGCACCTTCGTTTACGGAGTTTGTCCAACAAATCCGCGTTCAAGTAAATCCATATATGCAGGTTGCGGAAGTGGGGAAAATCCGAGCTATTTGTTGTTGTTTAACAAGTATGATTTTAAGAGCATTGTGTGATAGACTATAGCGTCATAAGACAAGCTTTTATGTGCTTGATTGTTGGAGACCTTGGTAGAAGTGGCCTGGGAGAGGCCTGGGCTGCGTCAGACCATATCTCCTACACTTCTCAAAGGTGAATTTTAAGTGGATGATGTGTTCCTCCTTAGTGTTGGAAAAGAATGTGATGTCATCCAAGTATACCACCACAAAATTTTCTTGCTCTCCCATGAAAGTTATGTTCATGGATCTTTGAAATGTGGCCCCTCCATTTCTCAACCCAAAAGGCATGCAAGCATACCTGAATGTTCCCGACGGGGTGGTGAAAGTGATCATTTCCTGATCCTTGGGATGAATTGCCACTTGATTGTATCAAGAGAACTCGACCATCATGGAAATTCTAGCTGAACCAACCACCTTCTACAATATGTTATCCATCTTGGGCAACAAGTAGTTATCTTTAAAAGACACCTTGTTTAGATTCCAGAAGTCTACACATAGCCTTATTTCTCTATTGTTTTCTAGATCGGGACCAAATTTTCTACCCACTCAATGTATCTTAAAGGTACTATGATATTTTGCTGGACCAAATTCCTTACCTTCCTTTCAATGGAGCGGAGTAAGAGTGGATTTATGTGTCTGAGTTTTTTCTTGCAGGGTTTCATTATGCTTTTCAAAGGAATCTTATGTTGTATGATGTAAGTATCAAATGTTTTCAAATCATCATAAGACCAATAAAACACATGTTTGTAGGTTTTGAAAATATCTAAATACCTCTATTTGTAATGCAAGGGGATTCATTTTGATAGCTTTATCATTTTGGGCTCCTCCTCTTAACCAATGTTGAAATCTTGTACTTGATCATCCATCTGAGGAGCCATTTGTTTGGTGGCTATGTCATATTTATTAAAAATTATTTCTAGTGGGACGAGTTCATGAGTGATAGCATTCCATTTCAGTTGCAAATTTCTATGCCCAACCACTATGTCTTTCAATGAGGTGGCTTCTTGATCTACTTCTTTTTCTTCTTCTTCGTCATCTTTGAACACCTACTAATGCTTGATTTTATTAGGTATGGAGGGTCTACACCTGACTTGCACCTCACATTTGAGGAGATGATTTTTAGGGGGGCTAAAAGTGCTTGTAGCTACATCAAGGGAGTCATCCATTATGTTTCCTTCTTTGGGTAGAAATTGGATATTAAAAGCCAGGAAGAAGTTTTCAATTAAATCTCACACTTCATTGTAGTAGGTCCTTAGTCTCAGGTGTTTGGCTTGGCATTGATTTCTGATTTGTCTTATAACCAGCTCAAAGTCTCCATAAACTATTAGGCATTCTATATTCATATTTTTTATAGTTTGTAACCCAAGGAGCAGTGCTTCATACTTTGCCACATTGTTAGTTGCTTCAAACTCCATCTTGAATGAGAGGGGTATCAGGCGGCCCTCACGAGATACCAAGAATGTTATTGCCCCATTTCCCTCTTTTGAATTGGCTCCATCAAAATATAATTTCCATACTTTTCTTTCACTTGCATGCTAATTTTCTACTGCCATGTTTGTTGGGCTAATATTTCTTCTAAGATAGACTCATCTTCTTCTAGGAGTAGACAAAAGAGGTCACTTTATTTTCCATACACTGGGTAGCTTTTTGAGCCTTTAGCTAAGGTCAGAGTTTTTACAAAACTAGATTCTCTATATAGCATCCTTTGTTCTTCTCCAAAGGTGGGAATGGCTGCATAAGTTAGATCCAACTTAATAGATCCCCCCACCTTGGAACCCTAAGATCTAGATAGAAACATGCCAAAATGAGGGGGTATATCTGCCACTACTATGTCCATTACCACATTCTTCACCGGGATCTCATCCACATTCACCACCAAATTCTTTATCATTCCCAAACATTTCACCCTATTAGATTCAAAGCAATATAGGTTCTTGTAGGGCCTCATTACTTCTAATGGCATGAGGTTGTGGGAGGCTCCAGAGTCCAACATGAAATTATGCAAAAGAAGGTCATCGATTCCTAAAGTCACATAGAAAGGCGCAATAAAAGGATCAAGTTCTTCCACATGCAGCCCAAAGACCACCATTGGCCTGTCTTCTTGAAGATTTAGAGAATCATGGGTGGGTGATGAGACCAATGGATGCATCAATCAAGATACCTAAGCTTTATAGGTAGGCTACTTCAGAAGCTCAATAAATGGAACAAAAGGCTTACCTTTTCAAGATCATTATGAAGGTTGAATGTAGATTGGGTCTTTCCTATACCTCCTAGTTCTGCTTCTCCTTCACTACCACCGATATTTTTCTACAGAACAATTTCCTCCTTTTTTGTGTGCCCCTCTAAGCTATTTCTTTCCTTATTTAAGAGGACTCTTACCCTGGAAGGGTCAGGATTCATCTTACCTTTCCCTTTATCTGGTACCTAGGGAATTTTTTGGAGGGCAGTTGCTTCTTGTTGTTCTAGCTTCCTTGACCTCTTTCTTGAAGATCTTAGATGACACCTTTGGTGTAGCTATGCTTGCATGAAATATTTAAGTTGTTTACAATAATACTATATATCTTCCTCCTTTTTCCTTGTTTCTCTATCATGACTAGCCTCCTAGTGAACCATATTTTCAAGTTCTTCTTCAAAGAATGCATAACATAAGTTTCCCTGTATCTCTTGTGTATCTCACCATTGTTCATTGAGATAATCTTCTAAATATAGAGGATTAGGGATCTTATCTGACTGTTCCTTTCTTTCGCTTGGTAGTATCTATAATGGAGGCCTTCTATGCTATGGGTTGTATCCTTGGTTGTTTCTTTGAGCATTCTGTTTGGAGAGACTCTTGTTCTCAATGTCGAGCTTTCCAACCTTATGTGACAAAATTTTGATGAGTTTATCCACCTCCTCCAACTTCAAGTCTGGTGATTCTCTTGTTTGAACAAAGGAGGAAGCTTATTCTTTACCTCTTCTATTCACAGTGGTTTCCTGCTTTCCACTTGACTTCTGTTGAGGAAAAATTTTCTTCTACTTCAAGAGCATCGACTTGGAGTTGATCTAAAGTGGGAGACTTCCTTTCTCTTAAGGTAAAAACAAAGTCAAATTCAAAGGATCCCAAGTATTCTACATGAGTAGCAGCTAGAGGAGGCTTTATCTTAGGATGCAAGTCATTATACTACTTATTGAACCTCTTATTAAATTATGAGATATCCTCATTTAACTTCTTCCTGATGGCATTGAACTCTATGAGGAGGTATTCATGATTTCTCTTATCACCCAATTTTTGTGTGAAGGAGATTCAAGTTCCTCCCAAGTGGTAATGGAGGCATTTGGTAGGGCTTTAAACCATTTTTTTTATTCTCCATCAAGGGACTATAAAGAAAGTCTTAGGACCACCTCCATCTTTTCTACACTCAGGTTCTCCACAAAATCAATGAAGGCCTAAATGTGTTTCTGAGCAGAATTTTCATCTTCCCCATTTAACTTAGGTAGAAGATTTAAGTAGTCCTCGAGCATGACACTTAGGCGATGAGGTAAATCAAGAGGTTCATAATTATTTAAAAAAACATCCTAGAAGAGTCATCTGAATTAGTGGAAGGGCATGAAAATTTTCTTGAGGAACTCAGGTCAAGACCACTCGATTTGGAGGGGAAGCAGGGTATGTCAGGATCTTAGGAGCCAATCCTAAATAATGAGCAATAGTGGACTCAGAACTAGAGGAGGAAGTTCTATAGGATGGCGAGATGTTAGCACAAGACGATGGAGTTTTCTCTTTTGAGACATTCCTGAAAATTATTTTTTCAGGGTCAAATACAAATGGGGTTTTCTACTAAGAGGTGACTGAGTGAGTATGAGGCCTTTCAAAAGCCAAGGTGATGAATGATAATGAGGGGGTGTGGAGTTTCCAAGGTGATGTGAATGCCATCATAACAGACTTCGCTGATCTATACAAAGGGTGCTCAATTTTTCACATTCTAGGGGAAAAATCCTTCAATACATTCCCCGACAACAGTGCGAGAAGATGTTGTGGCTCCAAGAGACAACCTTAGATTGCTTACAAGTTAAGTTTGTGGGTACATCTATATTGGTGTGTCTCATATTATTCTTGAGTAGGAGGAGACATCACCCATGTTCTATACACATATATATAAGATCCAAGAGTTGGTTCTTTCATCCCAGGATACAAGTTAGGTATTTCAGTATTTCTACACATACAAACTTCCCTGAAATATAACAGAAAATAGTGGAGGTTGAACACTTCAAGGGCTTATAGTTTAATCAGCTTTGTAGAATAAATGAGAGAAGACAAAGAAAAGGGGTAACTCAAAATATAGAGCTCAAAGCACCAAGAATTCTATATTAAACACATAGAGCCTAAAACCATGCGATTTACTACAATTATCCGAGCTACAAGTAGATATAATGGACAAAAAGGAAGATCAATGCTATGATTCATGTAGTGTAGTTTAAAGATATAATCTCAACCCATCAAACATGCATATCCATTAATAACTTAATGCAAATGAATTTGTAGGAATGTATGAAATATTGTGGCATATATTGTTGCATGAATTCAGAGAAGAAAATAAACAAAATGGATGAAAATAAGAAATAACACATTGTAATACTTAAAAGGGGGAATCAAAACTACTCTTGAGATAATATACAAGATCTATGTAACTAAGTGATACAATCTCATAAAAATATGCATTCTTTCCTTGAATATTTCAGAACCTTTATTCAGTGTTTCTACCCTCTATTTATAAGAAGAGGGGGTGTGCTACAAATCATGATATAGTACAAAATATCCTTGGTTCGAGTATTCGTTGTTAGATCAGCTTGTTGTCTCGGCCACAGAAGACTCTATTTCAAACAAAACATCACAAAAAGAGTATTTGCCTCATAAATGAAATCACATCACAATATCACAAAATAGTTGAAACATTAATACAATATCTTCACACCCATCCGTATAATTACTTCGGCTTCAGGTCAAATCTAGTTCACAGTATGGTCTCCTATGTTGTTCAATAAACTTTTGTCAATTCTTCCTTTAGTTTCTTCATCTCCGACCTTGGAAGGAGGTCAGAAAGATCCATTTCTGAGTCTACCCATACTTGCTTTTGAATGCTCCCTCTTCTTGATTTGCTGCTACCGTTGGTCTTGGCACCGACCTTGTCATTGTGCCTTTAAAGTCTTGTTGAATACAAACAGTGCCGAGATATGGCTAGTTTTGAATGCTTGATCTTCTATATGTAGTGTTGCAACTGCTTTCACCACCAACCCTACCATTCATGCATTTGCCCCCCCAACACATGATTATTGGCTATATCTCCTAGCGTGAAGTTCATGTGCATCTGCACAGGTGGTTTACCATATGCCTATACCCACCTGGACAGATGCGCACACAAACAATCATGTCCATTATATTTATCTATAATCACACTATAGGTTTCTCAAACCTTGAGCACAACATTCTTCTTCGTGCATGCCAGCCTTCAAAGCTACCTTTGTGAGTACCCCACCACCTTGCAGGTGTAGGGCACAGTACCCAATTCAAGGCCGGGAAACATTGCTTCTCTGGCACCTCCCTTTCAAGCTTATCCAAGAAAGCATCTACCTCACCTAATCCATCATAAGTAGGAAGATCTCTCACTTTTGTCAATACATAGCATAGTGACCTTGTCATCATGTTGCAATTAAGAGTGGTTACCTCATGTAACCAGTTCTTCCATCACTCTATTTCCTCACCTGAATCTAAAGTACAGGAGCTTTTGCACTCCCATGAAATTTGTCCATCCGCGGTGAGATTTACCCAATCTTGCTCTCGCATAGTTATCTTGCAAATCCAATCCAAATCATTGTCACTTTCATAGTTGCACACTGGCTATGTATAGAGTGATCCTTCAGCATGGTCCAAGGGTATAACTATGCGTAGAGACTTCTTTTCAATAATAATATTGCCCTTCTTCATATTAATCACCCCATTCATGCCAGTGGCCCAATCAATTTCTAAAAGCGCAGGGTAGGGATTGTTGTCATCAATGATCTCTATTACTTCAATTTCTGCTAGCATGTTCGCTCCCTCCATATCCACAATGATTCCCTGCAATCTCCCCAGGGGTATTATCTTTTGTTGATTTTGCATTCACAGCTGAATAGGAGACCACTGCAGCATAGGAATCCCCATGCACTCCCATGTCCACTTCCATAGAATGTTCATGTCCAATCATATATCCAAAATTACTTGGTCCATTTCATATTCTCCAATCTACATGGTTACCCTCATTTCTCTCCCCGTAATACTCTTGTGTTTTCCAATCTTTTGAACTACGTACGGTTCTCCTGGTGTTGTCCCAATGCATCTGTTAATGAGTTCCTGTAATCCATTTACAACCTTACAGTCACACAGCAGCTTCATTCATGTTTCATAGAACATGTGAGCATCGACGGGTCCATCTTCAGCTCCTATTTATCTTTTCTTCCTAAAGTGGAGGAATTAGCGAAACTCTTCTTAGATTCCATAAAGGTTTCTCTAGCACGCTCCAAATCAAACTCCTCTTCTTTCACCGAAGCTTTGTGAACACAAGAGCTATCTTAAGGCTATTTTCCTTTATCATCTCCCATCATAATTCCACTTCAAAGCACAATGTTCACATTTGGGTCTTCCTCGTGTGGCCATACCTCATCATCTACAGGTTCTAAGGTAGGGGAGGTGGTAGCGCTCCCTTGCCATGCATAGGCCAATCCTCCATCTCATGATAAAACAAGGTACAATAAAAAAATGATGGACGTGTTGGATTTGTACAATCACGGGCATAATGTCCTGACCCTCCACAATTATTGCATATCACCTGTTTGCGACCTCTCCCAGGTCCTCCGCCACCTCGGCCTCATCTGTGCCCCTGAAATTCGGTTCATTCCATTCCTGCACTTTGGTATAGGGGCCGCATTTTGGCATGAACTCTGTAGGTTGGATTTCTATCCATCATCATTTCAAAGCTTCTACAAGTGCACTTACCATGTCTTGCCAATATACAGAAATTACAGAACAACTATTGTGAATTCTGCGTGTAATTCTACAACAAATGGCGGTTGTTTGTAGCATGCTTTCCTCCTATTTGACAAATCGTGCACCACAAAGCAAGCACCACACTAGGTCTTGCTTATGCTTTCATCCATAATGGCATCGGTCCTCCTCCCATGAGGTAATTTGAAAACACTAGGCAGTGGTCCTTGTCATGACCCTAACCCTTACATTTAACGCACCATACCTCTTCATGCACTTCAGGTTGAGCTATCCTATCCTGTTCTAGACTCTGGATTACAAGGCATAAATTTTTCAACTACACATGGATTTTCTGATCTTACAAGTTAGAATCCTATATCAGGGTCTCATGCAGCCTCATCGCGATCTATAAGGCCTCTACCTGAGTCGTTAACTTCTGTTGCAACAACGCATTCCTCAAGTGTGGCATTGGTGATGCTACAAACCATTCACAATGTTGTCCATCCATCAAAGTCATATTAGCTTTGTAAATCGTACACTTTATCCTCCGATCTAGCTCCCAAGGAGTCTTGCCTCATATCATTGTGACTTCTTTGAACCCAATGATCAACTGCGCTTCTGACTTTGGCTTGCTAAATTCCTTATTTAGCACATTTTGGATATCTGTGATACCCACATTTGGATTATCACTTGAGTGCTTAATGTAC
Organism: Pinus taeda; assembly: GCA_000404065.3. Classification (NCBI taxonomy): domain Eukaryota; kingdom Viridiplantae; phylum Streptophyta; class Pinopsida; order Pinales; family Pinaceae; genus Pinus; species Pinus taeda. Next base: position 39,582 of record APFE030778337.1, on the reverse strand, counting down.
CAGGTTAGCCCATGATCCTGTAGAGTGATAACTAGTGTTTCTTTTTTTATATCGTCATCCATAACTCCCTACACTTCCCATACAACCTTTACCATGAACTAAAATTGGTCCGGATCTTCATTTCCTAATCCCTTGAACACATGCAATTTTATTGTGCTTGCCATACCGACTTGTGGTGGTGGTGGAGGTGGTACGGGTGAAGATGGAGGTGATAGTGGTGAAGCTGGTGGTGGTATGGGTGGGGGTGGTATGCGCAGAATTATCTGCCTTATCAAATGGATCACACTTTGCAGAGATTTCTTTGCGAGCTCTTCCTCATCTGCTCGCAGAGGTGAGATCAAAGGGCTATTCTCTAACCCTTACTTCCTTCATTCCTGTAGGTTTTTCCACTTTGCGTATCATCGGACATTAATGTAACTACATAATCCTCTTTCACACAATAGCATTTTAATACAAGTATTCAGGGACTTTATGTACTTACCTTGTGGTCCTTTGAGTGTTTACCGTGAATTTAGTGATGAATCCTCCTATAATCCAATCAAGTTAGTGATCAACAGCATGCGTGATCTTATCTTCTAATGCTTCCAATCTATGCACCAACTCTGTGTCCACACAATAGGACCATCAAGCTTCCACCTTCCATGGTTATCTACTAGCTTCATGATCCACTCGTACAGCTTAGTAGGGAAATATGCGAAGAAGGTTTTGTGGATCTCTGTGTACGGGTAGCAGTCTAACCACTCTTCCTTTGATTTTCACAGATTCCTCTTCTCATGCGATGTGAACTCATGAATTCTTCTATCCAACTAGCCTTCAATTTTCTTCTTAGTTTGATTCAAATGATACGACATCAGAAATCTCTATGCAGATTCCGGTCCCAACAACGTAACCATTTGTTGGCTTGATAGGTCCTAACCCAGGTTTGGAGTTAATTAGCCAAACAAATCCCTACACTACTGGCTGGTTCAGTAACAACCCGTAGAGCACAGACTGAGGTCTCACCCGAAGAAGTATGGGGGGATGCTGGATCCAAGTTTTGCACCCTTGAGATATCTGAGAGGTTGATTTATTCCAATTGTGAATAGCTTCCTGTAGGTCTCCTCATGCACTGACCTGAACCATGACACCTTCGCGATATGTAACAATCACCTTCACGTAGTCCTCACCAGGGGTTGAGGTGATTTCACACTGCCCTAGCAGCGATCTGCACTAATTCCCAAAGTTACACCATGTATCTTACTTATGTTCTTATAATAGTTATTTATCTTCGTATAAACATATACTTTATCTTGTATTCACTTTATCAACACATTCATATAAGTTTGCACATCCTATAAACAATAGAAATGCAATTCATATCTGATACATTCAATGCATAAAACAGGAGAAAGATACATAGAAATGATGTAAAACTTCTCTTTATTGCTTATCCAAAGGTGACAGACTTGACCCATCCTGTGCACTCAGCTGCAGAGGTTCACGTACTCAGCTGTCGACTACTAGGCCTCTACACACTAAGCTGCAAAGGCTTATCCTACTCTACAACCCAAAGAATCGACTCTATACTTCAACTAAGACTCAATTCTTCATCCCGCGGTGTCTCTTTTACAACTTAGAGCCTCACTTTATTTATACAATCCCATGGTCCATGGACCATCGATAGATCTCTCGAGCCGACATTACATTACAAAACTAAGGGTGGACAACCCTATGACTCACTTACAAAATTCACACTCCACACCCACAAAACGTGGAGTCTTTACATAGCATTTAGTCAAAACTTAGGCTTTAAGCCCCAAAACTTGCCTTGGGGGATGCCGCACCCAACATGATTTCTATTATTAACCAATGCTAGAAGTGGTCTTCCAGTGACCATGTAGAGTCCTTCATATATTGTTACAAAAGAGAATGCATCTCTCATAAGTGACCCAAGAGGACAAGTAAGAACCATTCCTTTTATGAAAGAAACCCTCATCCCTTTGTCTTCCAAAGCAGATTTTGATACCAAATTAATCCTTAACTGAGGCACATACATTACATCATGTAGTACAATATATTCCATATAAATCAAATGAAATTTGATAGATCCAAAACCTTTAATGAGATGAGTGGATTTGTCTCCAAGGATGATTTTCGAATTGGACTCCCTCTATACAATGTTAGAGAGAACTTCTTTGTAACCAGAGAAGTCACGAGTGTCCCCACTATCAACAAACCATCTATCCCACGAATTTAGAGGAGATGAACTGGTAAGAGCAGAAATAAGAATATACTCATATTGATTTAGAAGATTACTTTCATACTTGGAGAATTTTTAGTTCTTTTGAGGACAATGATCTTCTTCATGGTCACTTAGAGAATATTTTCTTCTTCTATCATTTCTTCCATTACTCTATTCCTTCGGTCATCTCTCCTTATTTGATCATTGAACTTGTGGTTATGACTTATAGTATTATAAAGTGGTCCATTGTTCTTCTCAGGGAAATCTCAAGCATAGGGACCGCTCTTATGAAAATTGTTTCATTTAATGTTCACATATTCCTTTCTTAAACCAAAATTTTGAGGAGGAGGATTTATTGAATTTGATGGACCTCCTTTCCCTTTCTTACTGAGTGAGACACAATAGTAGATGGAAGGGCCATGCTAAGGTATGCTCGCATAGTGTGAGTTCAGGATAGAGTGGTAGCATCAATGGGGTAGGTAGCAGAGGAAGGAAACCCAGAACCTCAGATGAGCCAAGTAGGGGAAGAAACATATTTTCCATAGAGCTAAGTGGAAAGATATTGGTGTTATTGAACTATTGTGTAAGGATGAGAGAGATATTATTCTACAAAAAAAGGTTGATAGTGCCTATGCAAAGGTAAGAGTCCCCAATATCATGTGTCGTTTGAGAGAGGCTAAGGTTGCGAGTGCGCTATGAGTAAAGGTGGAAGTTTCATGTGCTGTGAGAAAGGACAAAGGTTCTTGTTTATAGAATTAAGGTTGAGAGTTGAGTGTGAGTTGTGGAGAGCAGAAGGCCTAGAGATTACTACATGCAGATAAAGAGCACAAAACAGAGAGATGTGTGGACTATAATGAGTGACTTTTGTTGAGCATATCAGTGTGCCACTGTAGAGTGAGCAGTGTAAGCAAAGAGAATAAAGTTGATATCATGGAGAGTGGTTGCCAAATTATAGAGAACATACAGTTCCTATTTGGTGTGGGTTAGTTCCTAAATACAGGAATTTTTTGCTTCCATATCTAGTGGGTGCTTTAGAAGGATTCGGGGTTCGTGCCTCTTGCAAGTTGCCTTGAAAAAATGCAAGCAAATCCAAGTTGGTGCTTTCAAAAAATATGTGAGGTCAGTGCCTCACATGGTGCTTCTGGTAAGATGGACATGTGTCTTCAAAATGAGGGAGTTGGTGCTTCCTGTTAGTCGGTTCTAGAAAACAATCAAAGGGAGTTGTTGCTTCCTGTGAGTGAGTGCTCACAAAACATATTGATGTAATAGAATAGGTGCTCTTATTTTACATCAATAACAACAACAATCGTGGTTGTTTTTTCCTGAAAGGGTTTCCTTGTGAAACACCTTGTGTCTCATAAGTATGATACTCATGGTGTGTATGCTTGTACATTGATTTCATGTTGTAGCCATATTGTTGTTGATTATATGGATGGGTGCGAAGATTGAATATGAAAATTCAATAGGCATATATGTTTAAAATTAGCCTTAATACTAATTCACCCCCCTCTCAGTATTATCATTGTTTCCAACACATACTTGGTAAGTCTATCAATTACCACCATGATAAAATTCTTTCCCTTATACTTGGGTAAAACTATGATAAAATCCATTAAGACCTCCTCCCAACATTGAATTGGAATGGATAAAGTTTGTAACAAACCTTGGGCCTAATTGTCTCAACTTTATTTTGTTGGAAAACCAAACATTATGTCACAAACTTCTGAATATCATATTTAAGGCCATCCCAAAAAAATACTTCTTGACCCTGTGGTAAGTTTTAAAAAATCCTGAGCACCCTCCTAAAAGGGAGGTGTGTAATTCCGAAATAATTTTTTTCTTGAGTTGGGAATTCTTACAAAGATATAAGTCATATGTGTACCGTAATGAATCATCTCTCCATCTAAATTTATCATATGTACAAGGATCTTGTTGCAACTTTTGAATGAGTGTCCACACCTTTTCGCCATTCTTCCATTCATCCCTTGCTTCGGTTATCCAATTAGGTTTGATAATAGAAATGGCACAAGGAAACGGTTCCACATCCTCATTCTTTCTTGAGAGTGAATATACAACCACATTTTCTTCCATTTTTTAAATGATTTTGAATTCATAACCCAACATCTTTGTGACCCATTTTTGATGTTCTTCTGAAGATAATCTTTGTTCCAAAAAGTATTTAAGACTATCATGATCTATTTTTACCTTGAAGTGTCTTCCCATTAGGTAAGGTATCCATTTCTTTAGTGTGTGAATTATTTCCAAAATTTCCTTCTCACAAATAGGTTTTTGTAGATAATTTCGTTTGATTGGACAAGTTTTAAAAAAAATGGGTCTTTCCTCTTGCATTTAAAAAAATAAATCCATTTCCTCAGGCATCACATTCAATACTAATAGTTTTTGTGAACTCAGGCATAGCTAATACGAGTGCTTGGCACATTGCCTCTTTAAGATGTTCAAAGGCCTTAGTCACTTATCGAGTCCAAGAAAATGCATATTTCTTTAGTAGTTTTGTTAGAGGTGTTTCTATCCTCCCATAATTCTTAATAAACATGTGATAATACCATATGAGCTTGAGAAATCCTCAAAGATGCTTTATGGTTGTTGGTATTTTCCATTCCTTAATGGCTTTAATTTTGTTAGGGTCTACCTTAATGCACTCATGAGATACAATATGACCCAAATATTCCACCTCTTATACTCCTAAGAAACATTTGGAGGCTTCTTCATATAATTGTTTCTCCTCCAATAATTTGAGCACCCTGTCAACATTTTGAACATGATTCTTCCAAGACTTGTTGTAGATGAGTATATCATCAAAAAATACTAGCACAAATTTTCTAAGGAAGGGTTTGAAAATGGAATTCATCAAACCTTGAAATGTGGAAGGTGCATTAGTAAGGGAAAAAGCCATCACCAAATTTTTTTAATGACCCTAATGAGTTATGAATGTTCGTTTTAGAATGTCTTTAGTATTCATTCTAATTTGATGTTACCCTAAATGATCATCCAGCTTGGTGAAGTAAATTGCTCCATTTAATTCATCCAACAATTTATCAATGATAGGAATGGGAAATTTATCTTTAATAGTGAGCTTGTTCATCTCCCTATAATCCAGACACATATGCCATGATCCATCCTTCTTATGCACCAATACCGCTTGAGAAAAAATAAATAAATTATTAGGTTGAATTATACCAGCCTCTGTCATTTCTACAACCATACATTAAATTTCTTTCTTTTGAGCATAGGTATATCTGTAAGGTATGTTGTTTGGAGGAACTATTCCTAGAATCAAATGAATAGCATAACCATGATCATGGATAGGTGGGAGGCCTTTGGGAGTCTCGAATAACTTGGAAGGATTGTCCAATACTTTTTGGAGAAATGGATAAATAGATGAGTTCGATGTTTGAACCTCTAGTGAGCATAATTGCGTAATTACACCTCATTGTTATTTATTCAAAATATATGTCATGCCATTAGAGCTGATTAACTTTCTTAGTTTCCTCCCCCAAAAAATAAGGAAAAGCACATGAAAATTAAAAGCTATTGTCTGCAAATATTGCAACCATTGGACTCCTAGTATAACATCATCACCCCCCATTAGAATGGAAAGCATTGGAATATTCAATACATATTCCCCCTTGGTAGCTTGAGATTATGGAACTTTCAAGAGGAATTTATAGTTCCTCCATTTGCAACCATCGGTTGATACTCGGGTGTTGGATATAGGAAACAATTCAATTCTTCGACTATCTTACAATGAATAAAATTATGAGTACTACGTGAATCAATCAACACTATTACCTTTCTCTTCTTGATATATCATTCTATATTGATAGTTTGAGGAGTGGTAATTCCTGCCAATGCATTGCAATATATGGTCGGATTCATTTCCTCTTTCTCTATGGTTGGATCCTCATGTATATCCCCCTCTTTTGATGTTTCTTGTTCCTTTTCTTCCTCCCTTTCACAATCTATGTTGAATAATTTATTCTCAACGCACTCATGAACTTTATTGTTTTTTCTATCACAACTATAATAAATCCATTTTTCTATTTTTTCCTCCAATTGTTTTTGCATCAACGTTGTAGGTTTTGGAATTCTAGTAGTAGCAACACTTCCGTCTTTATAGTTGTGAGTGGTAGACTTCCTTCTTTCCATAATTTTGCATTCAAATTTTCTTGCCACCTTGAATGCCTTCTCCAATGAATTGAGTTCCAAAAGGTGAACTTCATGTTGGATGTTATCCTTCAAAGTCCCTATGAATACATCAATCCTATGCTCCTCTAGAATATTAGTTACCCTATTATTCATTTTTTGGAATTCCTCAATGTGTTCCGACATTGAACCCTTTTGCTTGAGATTTATCAATTGGCTAAAGACACTGTTGTTATTTGTATCCTCATAATGTGTTATCATTTCATCTAGAAAATTTGACCAAGTGACAAGTGGTTTATGAGAAAAAATGAAATCGATACCACACAAATTGATTGGGTTATAAATATAAACATCTAGTGCATACCTTTTTTGTGTGTTGCAAAACATTTAGATCAAAATATTTCTTCATATGTACTACCCATGTTACCAGATCCTTTCCATCAAACTTCGTTATATCTATATTTTGAATGTGGTGGTTATTAAACCCTACATTGGAGTCTATAAAATGATAATTCATATTCGTTTTGTCCTCATAAGTATTTTCTCAACCATTCTTTCAAACCGTTCATGTCTTCTTTTAAACCATCTGTTGTCACTCCCAAAAAAAACCTTAGATTACTTACAAGACCAGTGCCTCGGTACATCTATATTTTTGTGTCTCAAATGATTCTCAAGTAGGAGGAGACATCACCCATGTTCTACACACATATATAAGAGGAAAGCGCTAGCTATTTCATCCAAATATACAAGTAAGGTATTTCAATATTTTTACACATACATAGTTTGTAGAAATATAACAGAAAATAGTAGAGGCCAAGCACTTCAAGGGCTTACAGTTTAATCATATTTGCAAAATAAATGAGAGAACACAAATAGAAGGGACAACTCAAAATATAGAGCTCAAAGCACCAAGAATTCTATATTAAACACATAGATCCTGAAACCATGAGATTTTATACAATTATTTGAGTTACAGGTATATATAATGGAGAGAAAAAAAATTGGATGCTATGATTCATGTAGTCCAGCTTAAAGATATAATTTCAACCCATAAAATAAGCATATGCATTAGCATCTCAATGTAAATGAATCTATAGGAAAGTATGAAATATTCCATCCTCTATTGTTGCATGAATTCAAAAATAAAATAGACAAAAATGGATGAAAATGGGAAATAAGACACTATAATACTTAAAAGGGGGAATCACCACTACTCTTGAGATATTCTGTAAGATCTATGTAGTTGAGTGATACAGTATCACAAAAATATCCACATTTTCCTTGCATATTTCAGAACCTTTATTCAATGTTGATACCCCCTATTTATAAGAAGAGGGGGTGCATTATTAATCATGATACAATACAAAATATCCCTAGGCCAAGTCTCAACCGTCAGATCAGCTTGTTGTATTGGCCAGGGAAGGATCTATGTCCAAAAAAACATCACAAAAAAAGTGATTTCTGGATAAAGGAAATCACATCACAAGATCACAAAACAAATGAAACATTAATGCAATATCTCAATGTCCATGCCCGAAATTACTTCGGCTTCAATCTACATCTAGTTCAAGGTATGGTCTCCTGTGGTACTAAAATAACACTTGTCATTTCTTCCTTTAGTGTCTTCGGCGTCGACCTTGGAAGCGGGTCACAAAGAGCCATCTTTGAGTCCAACCATACTTGGTTTTGAATGCTCCCTCTTATTGTGGAATGAAGTATGCAGGACCTGCGGGATGTGGGACTACGAGATCGTGGGACTGCGGGATTTACCGCATTCCACCATGTGGAGGAGAGAGAAGGGGGCGACCTGACATTTTGTTTTCCAGATAATTCCTTTGTATTTGGTTTTCATCCTTTCCTGAAGCTTTTATGCTATATCACAAAATCGGCCCCCGCATAGTCTTGCAATGAAAACCCCACCAATCACTGATTTCCCAGACTTCACTGATATGTCGATTGCATCTAGAGGAGAGAGAAGGTGGTGACCCAGTCTTTGTTTTTTTCCACATTTTGTAGAATTTTCTCTACAAATCAGCTAGCTCACTGATATCATGTAGAAATTTCACTTACAGATCAAACTGATATATGCAATGTACTAAAGCATAATATTAGATCTACATCTACCATAAACTTTGGGGAAGCCTAATTGAACATGAGCAACATCAAGCATGAACAGATATAATTAAGAATGATAAGTAATCAACCATAACATAAAAGATATAACCTAGGGAAAGCACCAACTTAAAACCCCATCTCTGTATTATCAATCAAGTGGAAATCCTCAACAACATACAAAAAGAATCAACTCAAACGTTATCCTGCTCTCTCTATACTCTGATGATAAAGCTCATGGACTACCTAGGCCTAAATATATAGCATACACAAGTCCTCCGAGCTCCTATTTCCTTGGACAATTTTGATTGGGTTCCAATTTCATAACATGTGTGAATTGGCCACATCATACCTATTGTAACCTCAAGTCCAACTACGCAATCCATAAGGAATAATATTCCTTCTTCATTCAAGGAATATCCTAGCAACTAATAGTACACTGTCCCTCCATCTAATCTCAACTGGGTCTCTGTCTAAACTGACATGCATGAGTTATCCATGAGTGAATCTTTAGTTATCTGAAAATACCAGTTGTTACATGCATGCAAGCATTAACAGATTGAATCTCATCAATTCAACAACTTGTTAGATTAATCTAACTGGACTTGACTCAATCAATTGAGCCAACTAATTACAACTCATAATTACAACTCATCCTCATCCTTTAATTGATGGTTAAATCCCTCAATCAAAGGAGAAATTGTTGCATGTCCTCACATAGACTTCAATTTCATAATTCCTTAACTAATTAACTCAAATCGAATTAATTAATTAATTTACAAACTACTGTTAATGTCAAATTCGAATTTTACTTCGTATTTCCAGTCCAGGGACTTACTAAAGTAGGAATCCACGCTGAACTACTAAAAATAGAACTTGTAATTTTAGAACTTCCATTTTTCATTCCCTTTGCCCAATCCAGCACTGGTACTCAAACTGTTATTTTTAGCACTTCTATTTTTAGCATTTCTTGTTGCCATTTTTCAACACTCCCTCTCAACAAGAAAGGATTCAACTTCAACCCAACCCTGTACCTTCAGAATGTTCTGCATGCAACACTTCTGCCAAGTGTGGTCGCTCCAGCAACTCTCGGAACAAAAAAGCTCCCAACTGACCTCTCTGTTGGGCTAGAAACATACTCTGATGCTGAAGCTCTACATGCTGCTAACAAGTGTTCCCTCTATGACCTCTACACTACTGCAACATCTCCATGCATCTTGCACCATTGCACACATCTCTATGCTACCCTGCACTGGTACAACACACTTGTGCCTCTCGCATTGCTGTAGCCTTCTAGCTCTGCACTGTCGTGGGATTCATTGCACTCTAGCTCTCTCTGCTGCTCCATCTACATCTATCTCTACCCAATCAATTAGTTTTGCTACTCGTTATCAGGGCTCTCGTAGAAAATTTGAATCAAAGAGGTTGGGTACCTCAAGAATCTTGCCCCTCTTGGATCTTGCCCCTCCTGGATCTTACCCCTCCTCCTTGGGACGATTACTCAACATCACCCCACCTCCTACCGGGAGGTATAGCTGCATGCGATCCCTCATCCCACTTGGCTAGAATTACCCCCTAATGAAGGTCTCTACATGAGTAGATGTCTCTACTCAATCCCCTCTTAGCTTCCCCTATTGTGGCTACTCCACAACCTCCTGAAGTTGTTGCACCAATCATGGATCCTCCACAATTGTCTGAGAGTTCTTCTAGTGCTACATGTTGAGAGGTAATATACTCTCCCTCTCAACCACCAAGTCTCCATCAATTTCCTTGCTACTCAAGGCTTTGCATGCATCTTGAACCTCAAGAGCATACAGGTTCTTGACCCATGAACTAGTCTGCTTCACCTGTCTAGTGATGATGGGTCTAAGGAAAACCTTTCCCTTACTGAAGACTACATCATAGCCTCTGTCTTTCAGCATCACAATTGACACCAACTTTCTCTTCAGTCCTGGTACATACTTGACATTGACCAAGGTAAGCCAAGCTCCATGCTCCCTCTGAAATATAACAGTGCCTACACTCGAGACATTATACTTTTCATCATTACCCATCGCTATGAGTATTTGGAGATCTTTCTCCTCCAAAGTACTGAACCAACTCTTCTCACCGGTCATGTGGAAAGAAGCTCCATTGTCAAGAAACGAACCACTTCCCACCATGAATGAAATCATGCATGCGAAGAGTGTGAAATGCAACTCGAACTGTGAAGCAAGTGCCTTGCCTTCAGATCCTTCCCTGGATCCCTTCTTGGATTTCCTCAGTGGAAAATTTGTAACAAAATGGCCCACCTCATGACAATGAAAGCATCGCACTTTTGATTTTTCAAAATTCTTCCCACCATGGGAAGAACTAGAATCGGAAAGAGAAACCTTCTCCTTCCCCTTCTTTGCTTTACTCGCTAAGACATAGTTTTCTTCATTGTCCATGGATGAAGAACCATCTCTGGTGCTTCTTCTTATCTCCTCTCACATCAAATCCAACCAAAGTCATTCCAAATCTAGCAGTTTCTCTCTTCCATTAACCGAGTTCTATTAGCTATGCTCGCTCTTAGGAAGACCAAGGAGTGCAATACTCACCATGTCATCATTAGCTATCACAATCCCTGCACTTCCAAGCCCATCCCTGCATGAGGTGAGTTTGTTTAGATACATAGAGATCGTGTCATCCTTTTCACACTTGACCTTTCGAAGTTTATCCTTCACTGGTAGCTTCCTCTGATCGCTATTATTCTGATAAAGATGTTTCAATGTTTTCCACATTGAAAATAGAGTCTCCTTCTCATGGAGGCTCCAGACAATGTGATCTCGAACTCCCTCCAAGAGGATTCTCCTAGCTCTAGCCACACACTTCTTCCATTCCACTAGTTGAGTAGCATCAGTCGGTTTCAGGACTTCTTAAACAATGAAGTCCTTAAGGCCATTATCTTCTAATACTACCTCCATGTGATCCTTCCATGCTATATAATTCAAACTGCCATCAAGGGCATATTCGAGTCTCAAACCATAGAACGCCATTGGTGAAATAGATGTGATAAGAACTCAATTCAATATTCAGAAACCACAAACTTCAACTTCTCCCTTCTTGTATACTGTTCTTCCTTGATCATCTGTGCTCTGATACCATGTAGAATTTTCTCTACAAATCATCTAGCTCACTGATATCATGTAGAAATTTCAACTGCAGATAAAACTAATATATCCAATGTTCTAAAGCATAATACTAGATCTACATCTACCATAAACTTGTGGAAGCCTAATTGAACATGAGAAACATAAAGCATGAATAGATATAACTAAGAATGAGAAGTAATCAACCATAACACAAAATATATAACCTCGGGAAAGCACCAGAATAAAGCCTCATTTCTGTATTATCAATCAAGTGGAAATCGTCAATAACATACAAAAAGGATTAGCTCAAAAGCTATCCTGCTCTCTCTGTACTCTGATGATAAAACTTATGGACTACCTAGGCTTGGATATATAGGCTACACAAGTCCTCCAAGCTCCTATTTCCTTGCACAGTTTTGATTAGGGTCCAATGTCATAACATGTGTGAATTGGCCACATCATACTTGCTGTAAACATTAGGTCCAACTAAGCAATCCATAAGGAAGAATATTCCTTCTGCATGCAAGGAATATTCACAAGGAATATCCTAGCAACTGATAGTACACTGTCCCTCCATCTGATCTCAACTGGGTCTCTGTCTGAACTGACATGCATGAGTTATACATGAGATAATCTTCAGTTATTTGAAAATACAAGTTGTTACATGCATGCAAGCATTAAAAAATTGAATCTCATTAATTTAGCAACTTTTTAGATTCATCCAAGTCAACTTGACTGAGTTAACGAAGCCAACTAATTACAACTCATCCTATTCCTTCACATAGACTTCAAGTTCATAATTCCTTAACTAATTAACTCAAACTAAATTAATTAATTAATTTATAAATTGTTGTTAATATCAAATTAAAATTTTCCTTCCTATTTCTAGTCCATGGACTGACTAAAATAGGAATTCACACTGAACTACTAAAAATAGCACTGTTATTTTTAGCACTCCCACTTTTCATTCCCTGTTGCCCACTCCAACACTGGTACTCAAACTCCTACTTTTAGCAGTGTTATTTTTAGCACTTCTATCTTTATCATTTCTTGTTGACATTTTTCAACACATTTCCTTCATAAATAATTCTCAGTGTCCCCCGACGATGTAATACAACATCGCACAATCAACACCCCCATGTTTTTTAGAGTGGTAGCCCTTTTCTTTGCCTATATGTTGATGCACCAATCACTGATACTACGGGATGTTCTGTGCCTAGGACCCTCGACTGTCGATATGCTGATAAATGCTCCGCTCGAACCCACCGACTACCAATATGTGATATCAGAAATCGGTGGATTGTTGTTTTTACACACTGCGAGTATCCCTTTCCTACCAGAAGGCTTGATCTATGATTGCGAGTTTTCTCAGACCTCCGATTGTGATTTGTCTTCATCCCTTAGTGTTTTTCTCTTTACTTTCTGGGTCTTCCAAAGCTAATCTTCAGCAAGCTCTAACTTCTGATTCAGGAGTCATTTTTTGGACTTCTATATACCATTGGAAAGCTCTTTCTAAACACTATGTAATGGAGAGGGTTTAGTGAAACTCTGATACCTTCTGTGGCCCATGAAATTTCTTCAAAATCACTTTTATTATGCATCCTCGACAACTGATCATTTACAAAGTAGTGAGTGACAACAATGGCTCCAGCTGGGGACAATGCCTTGCTACAAAGGTGCTAAGAACCAACACACTGTGAACTACTCCTTTAGGCATGGAGTCACTTATAATCAAAAGATAACTTTCATCAAACTAGAAATTTTTACATAAAATGAAAATTGAAATAAAAATTGCAATACGCAAACCAGATATTTACAATGAGTGTAAGATAGGTACTTCTAATTTTGAAAATAAAATTTTAGGAACTAACCATTTACTGGCAGTTCGAAAAATTCACCATCCAAGTTTTGAAGAAGATATGTGTTGATCACTCTCCCTTCTGCAATCCCAAAGGGGTCAAACCATAGTGGATCAAATTTTCCATGTTTTCCTTTGTTCTCCTATTAGACATCCCACCTAAGAACTAAATCTCGTGGCTGAAGAGGTATGTCTTTGGCCTTCTTGTCAAACAAAGATTTCCTATTTTTTTGGTAATTTGATACTTTTACATCGACCTATTCTTTATTTTCCTTAAGCTCAACCAGGTGATTTATCCTTCTTGTCAAGGTGCTTGGCTCTTCCTCAGCTTATTGTAGCAACCTTGCTATTGGAATTGCTAGTTGGATTGGGAAGACAACAACATTTCCATACACTAGCCCAAAGGTTGATTTCCCAGTGGATCATTTACGTGTTACTCGGTTGGCCCATAATGCAAAATTCTATTGGGAGTCCCAATTCATTTGGTTTTCAATGATGTTCTTATTCAGTACCCTCACCACAACTTTGTTTGAGGACTCAGCCAAGCCATTTCCTTGAGGGCAGTATGTAGTGGAGTTCCCAATGGTGATATTATATTTATGGAAGAAGTTGGTGAACGTGGCAGATAAGAAGACCTGAGCATTATCAGTGATGATTTTGAAAGGACAAACAAAGTGGGATAGTATGTTCTTCTCCATGAATTTTATCACCACTGAGTCTGTAGAATTTCTAGGTGTGATGGCCTCTAACCACTTGGTGAAATAGTCAGTGGTTATTAATATCCATTTTCATGGGCGAGTGGATGGTGGGTTTATCTCCCCTATGAAGTCCAGTCCCCACTATCTAAAAGGCTCCTCCACATCCACAAGAATTAGGGGGAGAAGAGCAAGCTTCTATCTTTTCACAAACACTTGGCATTTTTGGCACATCCTAACTCTGGAATGAAAATCACCAAATAGTATAGGCTAATAGAATATAGCCTTAAGTATTTTGTGTGTTGTGGTCTTTAAGTTGTAATGCCCTCCACATCATCCTCCATAAAACTCCCCAATCACTCTATGCCTCTCCGCTTCCACCAAACATAGTAACAATACCCCCATAGTGTCCTTCCAATAGAGTAGGCCATTGGATATGGTATATTTATGTGCTTGCAACCTCAGGCTTTGGTATTTGGATGTATCCAACACCAACAGGCACCTTAGGAATAAGAGGTAATGAATTATGTTCTTATACGAAGGTGATCCCTCATATTTGACATAGATTTTCTGCTCATATGTTTTAATGCTATTCTCATGATCCTCTAGTCTTCTTCTATGATGAAGTTTATCCCTAGTGCTTGGCAGTTGGATTCGGATAAAACCTTGGTCTACCCCTAGCCTTTAATGAGATTGGTAGGCTTTATTTATAGCTTGTATTCTTGTTTTTTTGTTATCCACCTACCCTCTTTCCTTCACTATATCCTTGCACCAGGATGTCCTTGATTATTGTCGTTGGGACAAACACTGTGATTTTTTTATTGCAACACATATGTGCGAATTTCCTTGAGAGCCTTGACTAGTGCATAGGCTTGTTTCTCCAATATATTATATGTTAGCTAAGCGTCCTTTAGGAGTTGGTTGAAGAAGTTGATGGGCTGCTCATAACCCACTTTATTTTTCTATAGTAGCACTGCAACAATGGTATGTGGAGAGGCGAAAGAAAAGATGTAGAAAGGCACTTAATAATTGGGGTTGGTGAAGAGTAGGGCTTCAGCCAAAGCATCTTTGATTCTCCTAAGAGAATCATAGGGTAAAGGCCTCCACTTGAATTCATTTTCCTTCTTGAGCATGTTTGTAATACCCTTGACTATCTCTGCATAGTTGTGTATAAATTGCCTTAAGAAATTTATTCTCCCCAAGAAGGCTTGGACTTTTTTCTTATTCCTAGGAACATGAATGTGGCTGATGGCTTCAACTTGTTTAGGATCGATCTTCAAACCCTCCTACGCTACTATGTGTCCGAGAAACTTCCCCTCACTTAGGGTGCACTGATATTCCTTAGGATTCAGGGAGAGACGATATCTCCTACACTTCTCAAAGGTGAATTTTAAGTGGATGATGTGTTCCTCCTCAGTGTTGGAAAAGAATGTGATGTCATCCAAGTATACCACCACAAATTTTTCTTGCTCTCCCATGAAAGTTATGTTCATGGATCTTTGAAATGTGGCGCCTCCATTTATCAACCCAAAAGGCATGCAAGCATACCTGAATGTTCCCGACGGGGTGGTGAAAGTGATCATTTCCTGATCCTCGGGATGAATTGCCACTTGATTGTATCGAGAGAACTCGACCATCATGGAAATTCTAGCTGAACCAACCACCTTCTACAATATGTTATCCATCTTGGGCAAAAAGTAGTTATCTTTAAAAGACACCTTGTTTAGATTCCAGAAGTCTACACATAGCCTTATTTCTCTATTGTTTTCTAGATAGGGACCAAATTTTCTACCCACTCAATGTATCTTAAAGGTACTATGATATTTTGCTGGACCAAATTCCTTACCTCCCTTTCAATGGAGGGGAGTAAGAGTGGATTTATGTGTCTGAGTTTTTTCTTGCAGGGTTTAATTATGCTTTTCAAAGGAATCTTATGTTGTATGATGTAAGTATCAAATGTTTTCAAATCATCATAAGACCAATAAAACACATGTTTGTAGGTTTTGAAAATATCTAAATACCTCTATTTGTAATGCAAGGGGATTCATTTTGATAGCTTGATCATCTTGGGCTCCTCCTCTTAACCAATGTTGAAATCTTGTACTTGATCATCCATCTCAGGAGCCATTTGTTTGGCGGCTATGTCATATTTATTAAAAATTCTTTCTAGTGGGACGAGTTCATGAGTGATAGCATTCCATTTCAGTTGGAAATTTCTATGCCCGACCACTATGTCTTTCAATGAGGTGGCTTCTTGATCTACTTCTTTTTCTTCTTCTTCGTCATCTTTGAACACCTACTAATGCTTGATTTTATTAGGTATGGAGGGTCTACACCTGACTTGCACCTCACATTTGAGGAGACGATTTTTAGGGGGCCTGAAAGTGCTTGTAGCTACATCAAGGGAGTCATCCATTATGTTTCCTTCTTTCGATAGAAATTGGATATTAAAAGCCAGGAAGAAGTTTTCAATTAAATCTCACACTTCATTGTAGTAGGTCCTTAGTCTCGGGTGTTTGGCTTGGCATTGATTTCTGATTTGTCTTATAACCAGCTCAAAGTCTCCATAAACTATTAAGCATTCTATATTCATATTTTTTATAGTTTGTAACCCAAGGAGCAGTGCTTCATACTTTGCCACATTGTTAGTTGCTTCAAACTCCATCTTGAATGAGAGGGGTATCAGGCGGCCCTCACGAGATACCAAGAATGTTACTGCCCCATTTCCCTCTTTTGAATTGGCTCCATCAAAATATAATTTCCATACTTTTCTTTCACTTGCATGCTAATTTTCTACTGCCATGTTAGTTGGACTGATGTTTCTTCTAAGATAGACTCATCTTCTTCTAGGAGTAGACAAAAGAGGTCACTTTATTTTCCATACACTGGGTAGCTTTTTGAGCCTTTAGCTAAGGTCATAGTTTTTACAAAACTAGATTCTCTATATAGCATCTTTTGTTCTGCTCCAAAGGTGGGAATGACTGCATAAGTTAGATCCAACTTAATAGAGCCCCCCACCTTGGAACCCTAAGATCTAGATAGAAACATGCCAAAATGAGGGGGTATATCTGCCACTACTATCTCCATTACCACATTCTTCACCAGGATCTCATCCACATTCACCACCAAATTCTTTATCATTCCCAAACATTTGACCCTATTAGATTCAAAGCAATATAGGTTCTTGTAGGGCCTCATGATCTGAAAGCCAAGTTGTCCCATTACTTCCAATGGCATGAGGTTGTGGGAGGCTCCAGAGTCCAACATGAAATTATGCAAAAGAAGGTCATCGATTCCTAAAGTCACATAGAAAGGTGCAGTAAAAGGATCAAGTTCTTACACATGCAGCCCAAAGACCACCATTGGCCTGTCTTCTTGAAGATTTAGAGAATCATGGGTGGGTGATGAGACCAATGGATGCATCAATCAAGATACCTAAGCTTTATAGGTAGGCTACTTCAGAAGCTCAATAAATGGAACAAAAGGCTTACCTTTTCAAGATCATTATGAAGGTTGAATGTAGATTGGGTCTTTTCTATACCTCCTAGTTTTGCTTCTCCTTCACTACCACCGGTATTTTTCTACAGAACAATTTCCTCCCTTTTGTGTGCCCCTCTAAGCTATTTCTTTCCTTATTTAAGAGGACTCTTACCCTGGAAGGGTCAGGATTCATCTTACCTTTCCCTTTATCTGGTACCTAGGGAATTTTTTGGAGGGCAGTTGCTTCTTGTTGTTCTAGCTTCCTTGACCTCTTTCTTGAAGATCTTAGATGACACCTTTGGTGTAGCTATGCTTGCATGAAATATGTAAGTTGTTTACAATAATACTATATATCTTCCTCCTTTTTCCTTGTTTCTCTATCATGACTAGCCTCCTGGTGAACCATATTTTCAAGTTCTTCTTCAAAGAATGCATAACATAAGTTTCCCTGTATCTCTTGTGTATCTCACCATTTTTCATTGAGATAATCTTCTAAATATAGAGGATTAGGGATCTTATCTGACTGTTCCTTTCTTTCCCTTGGCAGTATCTATAATGGAGGCCTTCTATGTTATGGGTTGTATCCTTGGTTGTTTCTTTGAGCATTCTGTTTGGAGAGACTCTTGTTCTCAATGTTGAGCTTTCCAACCTTATGTGAAAAATTTTTGATGAGTTTAGCCACCTCCTCCAACTTCAAGTCTGGTGATTCTCTTGTTTGAACAAAGGAGGAAGCTTATTCTTTACCTCTTCTATTCATAGTGGTTTCCTGCTTTCCACTTGACTTCTGTTGAGGAAAAATTTTCTTCTACTTCAAGAGCATCGACTTGGAGTTGATCTAAAGTGGGAGACTTCCTTTCTCTTAAGGTAAAAAAAAAGTCAAATTCAAAGGATCCCAAGTATTCTACATGAGTAGTAGCTAGAGCAAGATTTATCTTAGGATGCAAGTCATTATACTACTTATTGAACCTCTTATTAAATTCTGAAATATCCTCATTTAGCTTCTTCCTGATGGCATTGAACTCTATGAGGAGGTATTCATGATTTCTCTTATCACCCAATTTTTGTGTGAAGGAGATTCAAGTTCCTCCCAAGTGGTGATGGAGGCATTTGGTAGGGCTTTAAACCATTTTTTTGATTCTCCATCAAGGGACTATAAAGAAAGTCTTAGGACCACCTCCATCTTTTCTACACTCAGGTTCTCCACAAAATCACTGAAGGCCTGAATGTGTTTCTGAGAAGAATTTTCATCTTCCCCATTTAACTTAGGTAGAAGATTTAAGTAGTCCTTGAGCATAACACTTAGGGGATGAGGTAAATCAAGAGGTGCATAATTATTTAAAAAAACATCCTAGAAGAGTCATCTGAATTAGTGGAAGGGCATGAAAATTTTCTTGAGGAACTCAGGTCAAGACCACTCGATTTGGAGGGGAAGGAGGGTATGTCAGGATCTTAGGAGCCAATCCTGAATAATGAGCAATAGTGGACTTAGAACTAGAGGAGGAAGTTCCAGAGGATGGTGAGATGTTAGCACAAGATGAGGGAGTTTTCTCTTTTGAAACATTCCTGAAAATTATTTTTTCAGGGTCAAATACAAATGGGGTTTTCTACTAAGAGGTGACTGAGTGAGGATGAGTCCTTTTAAAAGCTAAGGTGATGAATGATAATGAGGGGGTGTGGAGTTTCCAAGGTGATGTGAATGCAATCATAACAGACTTTGCTCATCTATACAAAGGGTGCTCAATTTTTCACATTCCAGGGGAAAAATCCTTCAATACATTCCCCGACAAAAGTGCAAGAAGATGTTGTGGCTCCAAGAGACAACCTTAGATTGCTTACAAGTTAAGTTTGTGGGTACATCTATATTGGTGTGTCTCATATTATTCTTGAGCAGGAGGAGACATCACCCATGTTCTATACACATATATATAAGATGCAAGAGTTGGTTCTTTCATCCCAGGATACAAGTTAGGTATTTTAGTATTTCTACACATACAAACTTCCCTGAAATATAACAGAAAATAGTGGAGGCTGAACACTTCAAGGGCTTATAGTTTAATCAGCTTTGTAGAATAAATGAGAGAAGACAAAGAAAAGGGGTAACTCAAAATATAGAGCTCAAAGCACCAAGAATTCTATATTAAACACATAGAGCCTGAAACCATGCGATTTACTACAATTATCTGAGTTACAGGTAGATATAATGGACAAAAAAGAAGATCGACGCTATGATTCATGCAGTGTAGTTTTAAGATATAATTTCAACCCATCAAACATGCATATCCATTAATAACTTAATGCAAATGAATTTGTAGGAATGTATGAAATATTATGGCATATATTGTTGCATGAATTCAGAGAAGAAAATAAACAAAATGGATGAAAATTACTTAAAAGGGGGAATCAAAACTACTCTTGAGATAATATAAAAGATCTATGTAACTAATTGATACAATCTCATAAAAATATGCATTCTTTCCTTGAATATTTCAAAACCTTTATTCAGTGTTGCTACCCTCTATTTATAAGAAGAGGGGGTGTGCTACAAATCATGATATAGTACAAAATATCCTTGCTTCGAGTATTCGTTGTTAGATCAGCTTGTTGTCTCGGCCACGGAAGACTCTATGTCAAACAAAACATCACAAAAAGAGTATTTGCCTCATAAATGAAATCACATCACAATATCACAAAATAGTTGAAACATTAATACAATATCTTCACACCCATCCGTATAATTACTTCGGCTTCAGGTCAAATCCAGTTCACAGTATGGTCTCCTATGTTGTTCAATAAACTTTTGTCAATTCTTCCTTTAGTTTCTTCATCGCCGGCCTTGGAAGGAGGTCAGAAAGATCCATTTCTGAGTCTGCCCATACTTGCTTTTGAATGCTCCCTCTTCTTGATTTGCTGCTACAGTTGGTCTTGGCACCGACCTTGTCATTGTGCCTTTAAAGTCTTGTTGAATACAATCAGTGCCGAGATATGCCTAGTTTTGAATGCTTGATCTTCTATATGTAGTGTTGCAACTGATTTCACCACCAACCCTATCATTTATGCCTGTAAAGTCATGTTGAACACAATTGCCACCTTAATCTGGCCTAGGCTTGTGTATTATGGTGTAACAAAGAAGACTCTCAGACGCAGACTTTTTATCTCTGAAACATGAGAAATGAACATCTTTTTATTCCCCCCTTAGCCCCCTTTAATATACCCCCTTTTTTAATTTTCCTCATATGACCGAGGGCTTAAACTAGGGCCTTAGCCCTTTGAGCACTAAGGATTTCCACTAATGTGTGGGGGGGCTTCTCCTTTGTTATTTAGAATCTCGCATCCTGGCACTGAATGCAACTTACCTTTATTTTTCCCTAAGACACCTGCAATCACTAATTTGCGCAGTGATGTCATCACTACCATGTGTCACCCTATGAGTGGTGACACGTGTCACCCTGAAATGGCCCCATAGGACCATTGAAAATGCCAAACATAAATGAAATGTGCCCCGCATTCGACCACGTCACCCTCCTTACTGCCATGTCACTCGCCATACTGCCACATGGAGGAGAGATAATGGGTCCACGTGGCTATGGTTTTTCAATGAAATTCTTTCGTAAATGGTTTTTGGAATCCCCCAACGATGTAACACTATATCTCAAATTGACGATAATGCAAGGTTTTGGAGTGTGTGGGCATGCGATATTGTGTGACGCGATATGTAAGTACAACGCGATGCAAGACTGTGAGATCGTGGGACTGCGAGACTGCGGGATTTACCGTATTCTACCATGTGGAGCAGAGAGAAGGGGCAACTTAGCCTTTGTTTTTCCAAATAATTCCTTTCTATTTGGTTTTCAGTCTTTTGCATAGCTTTTACACTATATCGCAGAATCCGCCCCTGCATAGTCTTGGAATGAAAACCCCATCGATCATCGATTCCTTAGACTTCACTGATATATCGATTCGTCAATGCCACATGGAGGAGAGAGAAGGTGGCGGCCCAGTCTTGGTTTTGCTCTTCATTTCCTTTGTAAATGATTCTCGGCCTCCCTAGTGATGTAACACTACATTGCACAATCACCCCCTCGCAAGTTTTTTAGAGTGGTATCCCTTTTCTTTGCTGATATTTCAATGTGTCGATCACCAATATTGTGGTATGTTCTGTGCTTGGGGTCCCCACAATTGATATGCCGATATATGCTCCACTCGAACCCATTAAATGTCGATATGCGATATTGGTGATTGGCGAATCGCTATTTTTGAACCCCACTAGTATCCCTTGCATGCCGGAAAGTTTGATCTATGATTGCGATTTGTCTCAGACCTCTGATTGTGATTTGTCTTCATCCCTTAGTTTTTTTCTTTGTTTTCTCAGTCTTCCAATGGTAATTTTCAACAAGCTCTAACTTCTAATCCAGGAGTCCTTTTTTAGACTTTTATATATCATTGGAAAACTCATTCTAAGCACTATGCAATGGATAGGGTCTAATCAAGTTCTAATAGCTTCCATGGCTCAGGAAATGGCTTCAACTTCGCTTTTCTTATGTAACCTCGATAAGTAATCGTTTTCAAAGAAGTGAATGAGCAGTGAATGACAACACCATCCATATTAGCTTCCTTTCCATCCTTAAAACCTTCCATGTCTAATTTTAAACACTGAATGTCCCATTTAAAGCCATCCATGTCCCATTTTAGTTCATCTTTGGTTGTTCTTTGTGAAAGTGAAATTTGTTGCAATTGGTCCCGTAATTGTGATATATAATGTTGCAGTTCTTCCTCTTCACCTGTCATAGTAGATCTTTATGAGGAATTCATGGGTGTAGACTTATTTTGTTTGGGAGGAATTTAAAACCCAATACTAATATCTATGCTTTAATATAACATTGGAATCACTTCAAACTTATTTTTTAAACATAAGCTATGGAAAATTTAAAAAAATACACACCTTTTTCTTTCTTTTTAGGAGCTCGATATTGAAGTGATTGTAGCGTTGTAATTTCAAATCTCCAAGATATGAAATACCATACTCTAGTAACCCTCCGAGTCTTCTTTTCAACACCAAAATTTCGATTGAGATTGGATTCTTGAAGAAAGAGTTATTGTTGATCTCCCTCGATGACTGTAATATAGATTCATTTAGTAGAAATAAATTGTATGGAGTGCCACGTCTTATTTTATTGACTTTCATCTCGAAAAACGATACACACGAAACTAGATTCCATGAACTTTCAGGCACATATTATGAAATTCAAATTAGATGCTCAAAGAGAACTATATGATGATTTTCCCTAGGTCACTTGTTTGAGATTGAATTGTGGAGACTACAAAAGCCCTAAATTCCTCAAATCATATATGAAAATATAGTGAACCAAGCTCTCAAATTTTTACATGAAATTCACCAAAATTGCCTCTCTTTGTGGCCAAAATATAAGCTTTTGAAGGAATTTAGGAAAATGGTTATAGCAAAAATTCCAAGATGACCTCTTTGAAGAAGCAAAACCCTAGAATCTAAAGCTCTCATACCAAATGTTATGCAACCAAATTGCATAAAAGATATATCAATGAAATAAAATTTATCCTCTTCAATGGGGAAACCTCCTTTACATTACATAAATGCATAATTCTTCAATGATTCAAATGATAAGACCTCCTTGGTATATATAGGAGTCTAAGGGGTCACAATATAATCAGAGCCAACATAATAATAATAATGTAAGGGCACACAAATAACAATAGTGGGCTTCTATGGGGCAAAAAAATAACAACATGGGGGACACATGGGTATACAATAAAAATAGTGGGCTACACTAATAATAATATGGGGAATACATTAGTATTATAGGGACCTAACAATCACTCATGGAATGTGATGCAGGGCTGGCATGCATATAACCAGGATCTTTTTTTCACTCATGCATATAAAAGCATGTGCCTCAAATCAAATTCAATTACACGGCAATTTTCAGTACTCCATGCGGAAGCTTAAAATTCCTCAATCAAACTTTTCCATTACACTCATCGTTGTGTTACCCCATCAATTGTTTGAACAAATTACTTTATAACAGTTTGGTCCAGGCATCACTGTAATAAGAACCAAATCAATTCACATATGGCTATATTTAAAAATCAATAAAACTAGTGTACCCATGTAAGAAAATCTTAACTCAACCACATATGAATCCCACTCTTCAGAAAATCGGATTCCAACACCATTACAAATATTTATTATATCTGCAATTTCCACATGTCACAATTTATTCAACTGCGCAAAGGATTAGCCCATTCATTTCATAAGCCTTCATACGCTATAAAGGTACCTACCTCAACAATGCCTCTGCAAATTCATAGTTTTCCAAAAAGAATCTAAACTTAGCACATTTGTGGTTAAGATGGAGTGGAACATCGATCCTCCACTCTGCGCGTGATCTTGTAATTTCTATGGTTCGACCAAGACTAGGATTTACAACACAATTCTCAAACACGATTCTCAGACATCAATTCAAAGGAGTTTTATTATATTACAATGACGCCTTGAGTTGCGCCCTTCCTTTTCTCTTGGTCCAAAGATAACCATTTCCTTTGTCAAGAAACAAATACCTGGAATTCGAGGTTTCTACGCAGTAATCCAGCTCGAATACCAACGAACAACCGCCTTATACTACCCTCTCAATGTTTGGAGGATTGAATTAATATACAACCGCCTTATTATCCGGAAATTAAGCCATAAATCTGTTATGAGTAGGTGACAACTGCAAGTCGATGGTTGCAAGTTCAACTCCAGGCTGTCATAAATAAAATAACATAACTGCTCTCCCGGGCATACAAGCTAGGAAACAATAATATAAAGAACGCAACGCTATCAGAATTCGACCAAAGAAACAGGGAAACGGCCACGCATGTAAAACATATGTTCACAACTTCATTAGCTGGAAAAGGTGGTGAGGTTCGAACCTTGTTCCGACCACTATCGCAGCAGATACTCTTGTATATCACATACAAATAATTACGTGCATGTTAAAAACTGCGGGATTTCTAAGGCATTCCATCGACTTTCCTTTAATTAATATTGCCATTATTCTGCGCAAAACGAAGTTTTTCCATTTGACTGTAATGAAATGAGACTAAAATGACAACAACATAACTATGAAAAGAAAATGATCTGAATTGTTCCAATACACACAGTCAAACAATCAAGCAGAGAAATAAGAAGGCGGCCCAATCCTTTCAATGCACAGTGAATTAAATTATGGAATACATATGCCTAGCTTTAACAAGAAATCGATGATTCATGAGAACGCCGAGAGGAAAAGTTAATGATCATTCTTCTGATGGGCCCCCCTCTCTCCCATGAGAGCTTTGCTGCCACTTTATTTTTATATAATAATGGATAGGTCTTCTTAGACCTTCTCTCTTACAAAAAGCAGGATTTACATAACGATTTAAAGCATAAAAGCTTTATTACAGCTTATCTATCTACGATGTATATAGTATCTCTACTCTTATCCCCTTATTTTCTCAACTAATCCCATACATAGAAATCCTATCCCAAATTTTGCTCCTATTTTATTAAAAATAACAATTTAATTTATAAAATATTAAAAATTATCACACCCCCCTTTTATCACATATTTACAAATGAAAAATGACCTTGATGCTCTTGCATCAGAATGGAATTAAGGTCCATGGCATGACATTGATTAAATGTGTTAATGAGAGTTAATGAAGTAGATTATTTGCATTGTTATAATATGGGCCTCCTCATCTAGCTATACATTTCATAGTAAAGGAAACCCATCATGTGAAATTAATTCCTCTGATATCATGTGCATTGTTTCCACATTGTGTGTTATGATGTAATAAATGTATGTTCTCAAACTATGTGAATAAGATCAAGTAGAGAGTTCCTTGTTAGTTTTAATTATTATGAAAAACTTATGGGTGAATTGAATTGTGTTAATGTTAAGGAGGTGAACAGAAAAGCAGACTATGCATTAGATCTAGATTCTGAGAGAAAAGAGAGGTTGAGTATGTGGTTGTTGAGCAAAGAGGAAGGAGTTGTAAGAGACAACATAAAAAATTATTTATGTCTCTATGTAATAGAAGTAGGCCATTGTTTTAGTCTAAAAAAGTGTATGAAAAATAGGACATTTGGGTAAACAATTTTTTCACCTACATTTATAAGAGGTTGGAGCCTCTTAGAAAGTGGTGGCTTACTAATTTGAATAGGATTGGGGCCTCATTTGTGTGGGCGCTCACAAATGAATTGATGGAATTGAGTAGCAACTTAGATTACGTCAAAATAATAAACACATTAGTGATTTTCCCCTTTTCACTTTCCACATTAAATATATGTATCCATATGTGTATGATTTTCATGTTGATAATGTGTGTCCATGTGAATGGTTTACATTTATTCTTATGTATTTAGTTGTGAATCCTCATGAGTGATTTCGAAGTTCAAAGAGAAAACCAAGAATTGGGATTAAATGTTAAAATTAGAATTAATTATTGATTCAACCCCTTTTATTAATTCCTTAGTCAAACAATATCTAATAGAGGGGAATTGATGATTAACTACTAGCTTCAAATATCTTGATAAATAGCCAAAACTAGAGCCTCAAGTGTGAACCACAATAAAAGTTATATTGAGAGTCAAAGTTATGAGCATGATTGACTTTAAATTCATCTTCAAAGTGAAATTAGTTTCCTTCTATATTAAAATCGGCATATCTTAGAAGCTTTTGCAAGTAGAATACAATAGATTCTTTCTATATTTCGAAATGTTTTGAAAACCATTGATCCTAGGAGCCAAGTTCAAATATGGTCAACTTCAACCACCATTTTCAATAGTTTTTGGTCACCTATAAACCATTATCATGGAGCACTTCCACCTATATAAGACTTAAGCTTCTAGGCGATTTGGAATTTTTCCAGTAACTACATCAATACTTAGTTCTAGAGTTGGTGGTTATACTTAAACCACCATTGGTTGAGACCTCGAGTTCTACGCCCCATTGGGTTTGTGGTGTTATTTAAAAAACACCATTTGAGAGAGCTCATCGAGTTATTGGCTCCCATGAATTTTTACATTTTTGTATTACAAGTCACTTCTTTGACTCACATACACCCCTTGATATTAAGGGTGGAATATTGGACATCTAATACATAAGGATTATCACGTATGAAATCCAATACTTGAGGAAGTCAAAGATACTTTTGGGTATATGAAAGAAAGGGTCTAAACAATGTATTTATATTTCCATCATCTATTTCCATCATCTTAACGAAAATGAAATTCATGCTCATTCTTTTATTCGGGTTGCACATTCTAAAATTTTTAATGTGTAAACAACTTTTCACTTTAAATCATAGGATTCCCAATTTTTTTGGAAGTTGTGTTCCAATAAAATCCCAAACTACTCATACATGAGATAGATTACAACATGACACAATTAAGGATACTATAATATTCATGGAGAAGAGCAGAATATAGAATGCATCACCATAAGAAATATGAAGTAAAAGAAACACATGAATTTATGAATATTTTATGAAGGTGTGGGATATAGTTGCAATGATAAGATTGTAGATGTCATTAGATTTTCAAAATGAGTAGGATTCCAAGCAATTATTAGTTATGTTGAGGACACTTGTTGCTGAAATTTGGACAATCTATAATGGTTGTGATAAACACAAAGTAGTGGATACCATGTAAAGGTTTGAAATTAAAACATAATTACGTATTAAATTAATCATTAACTAACAACAAGATAAAAATAATTCATTAATAATTGCATAATGGGCATCATAGGTAAGTGGGAGGAATCATACCTCAGAGTTGACAAAACCAACTTGTTTAAAACTTGTAAATACTACAATGCCATGATCATGATAACCACCAACTTTTTGGGGATGAATCTCCACCCAACCATAGTATCATATGCAGTATTTCCTTTTACAACTAGGAGCCTCAGTGTGAATGAATCCTTCTTATTCCAAAATTTTCCTTGGATCCTCCTCGTCATGCCTCACATCCTCATTCTCGTCTCCTAAGAACAATAACATGTTCCAAAATCGAATCAAATTATTCATGCACATAATTCATATATATAAATTTAAGCTTACTATTTTTACACTTTTACATTTCTATGAAATACTTCCTTTATTTATTTAGCATGAAATTT
The DNA here is from genome assembly GCA_000404065.3 of Pinus taeda. Lineage (NCBI taxonomy): Eukaryota > Viridiplantae > Streptophyta > Pinopsida > Pinales > Pinaceae > Pinus > Pinus taeda. Next base: position 11,761 of record APFE030778337.1, on the reverse strand, counting down.
AATTTTTTATTTACTATTTTATTGTTATTTTTATTTTTAATAATTTGGTAATATGGGGAATCACATCATATCTTTAAGGAACTTCATCCTGAACTTAAGTTTAACCATATAACTTATAGCTTATTTATCTATTTCTTTCTTCTTTCATATCAAATACCTTTTGATGTAACCAGTATGAGGGCCACCCAAGTGGCCATAGTAGGCATCAAAAGTTACATCAAAACACTAGGGAAAGTATCAGTGCTACCAGGCTCATCTTTCACTATTTTTAAAACTAGGTAAAAAGGTGGATTAGTCTATATTGGATCCCAAAGAATCAAACCTCATATTCTCCGATGCACGCATGACTTACAAGATACCCAAAGATTATTCTTAGAATATAAAATATTTCACTCAACTCTAGGGTAAACTATTGCTTATTGTTGATTACACAATCATTTATGAAACTTATACTAAGTCACTTTTAAGTATCTAGCCATTACACATTTGTTTTTCATCTTATATGACCTAGTTGGTTATGTTTATAAGAAAAATATTTGAAATTTTATCCTTATCCCTTTCTCCATAATGTAACTTGTCACATATAGTTGCTAACATTATAGATGGAAGTTAGAATCTTCCTTCATTTCTTAAAAGTATTTTCAATAATTTTTGTGATACTTTCATTTTGAAACTAGGTCAACTATTCTTTGAGAGGTAGAGACCTAGGATAAGGTGGCATTATTTGCTTAAATTGATTTATTTGTCATAATGCCACTCTCCCCCTTTTTGGGAAGAGACATTGTGAGTGGAGAGTAAGCCCAATAATCAATATTTATGTCTTACTATAGCTCATTAGTCAACACCAAATTTTCCATTACCAAAGTACATCATATTGCCATCTTGCCGTTTTCAAATTCCATTTACCATAAACAACTATAATTTGTCAACTTAAATATCTTTC
>APFE030778334.1:1577-30688 GCA_000404065.3 Pinus taeda | reverse complement strand
ACCATCATCTCGGTTGAGATTGATGGGTCTACGCTCAATTTCAATAGCTTCCCTTAACTTGCGATGATGGAACCGATTGACCCTGGCAATGACTTTGGCCTCCTCAATGCAGACATGATGCTTAGTCTTGTCCACATGCTCCGCTAAGGCTGAGGACTTTGTTCTCCCATGTCTCAGGTCTGCTGCATGCTCGCAAATTCTCTGCTGGATGGAGCGCCCAGTTTCCCCTATATAGGGAGTCCCACAAGAGCAAGGAATCAGATAAAATCCCTTCAAGTCCTTGGGGTTAACCATATCCTTCACCGATCTCAGGGAATTACGAATGGTTCTGAGGGGCCTGAAGGTAGAGGGAATATCAAACTTTCTAAAGACCCGAGCAATCTTGCCCGTGGTTCCATGGATATAGGGGAGATGGACTCCTGGATGGCGTTCCTTAGGCTCTTTCTTAATCAACGCATTTTTGGAGGCTCATAGCGAACACAACAAGTACACATGAAGTGAAGGCTTTGAAGCATAACCATAACATAGTCGCAAGCATGACTTTGACATCGACATGCAAGAATTGGTGAAATGAACAAGCAAGGTGAATGTGAAGACTCATGTGAGCTCATGGAGTGAACCTTAGTGTGTGTAGTCATCAAGCGTAACTCTCAAGGGAGGCTTTGAAATTGGGTGCAGTCCAAAATTTTGGAGGGTGTTTGTAGCCGCTACAACACCTTCAAATGACTCTATCAATAGTTATAGGCCAACTAACTAAATACAACTAAAAATAACTAAACTAGATTGCTAAAATTTAGCAATCAACACATGCATGACTGAACTCCAAGTCAACTAACTTGAATTTACTGAGCTAACTGAGTGACAAGAGACGTTTCACACTAGTTAACTACCTCCAAGTTGTCCCACTCATGTGGAAATTTTATTTATTCAATTTGACTAAGACTAAAGTCCAATTGATCCTTTCTTGCTACACTTTCTAACACTCCCTCTTAGCAAGAAAGGGATTTTTCACCACCCCTATCTTGCACATGTATAATATATTGTAGCACTACCTCTCACTATTGTTGTTTCTACTACAACAATTGCAATTGAGAAGCATCCAAAATACAAAATTAGTTGTGTCTCTGCAACTGTCTACTGGGAAATAAATTTCATTGTTGTTGATTCTACATTGTGCCTCCTACATTGCTATCAACACTCCTTTGTGCTACTTATCATCTAACTGCACCAACTGAAACAAATCCTTTTGCCACTGAACACTCTGGACCTCCGTAGCAAGGTAATGATCCATGGGGAGGACACCTCAATGGACCCTACCCAAATCTTTGCAACTCTGGGACTAAGGCTCTACATCACCCCACCACACTTCTAGAGGTATAGCTTCATGTATGGAAAAATATACCTCTAGCTTGTAGATATTTTTCACTCTAAATTTAATCTGTTTCACTTTCCTGGTAGCAACATGTTTCAGGAAGGATTTCCCCTTATTGAAAGTAACTTCATAACCTCTATCCTCTAATACTTCCATAGATATCAAGTTCTTCTTTAGCCCAGGTATAAACATAACATCTTTGAGGTGAATATGGAATCCAGACTCCCTACTAAAGGTTACGGTACCAATTCATGTAGCATTGTACCTTCCATCGCCCCCAAGTTCTATATATCTATGGAGATCCTTCTCCTCCAGGGTACTGAAAAATTCCTTGTTTCCTGTCATATGGTAAGAGGCACCATAATCTAGGTACCAATCACTCCCTCTTACTGTTTTGTCCAAGCAATCAAGGAGGGTGAAATCTAGCTCAAATTAAGAAGCCAAGGCATCTCCTCCTTTGCCTGTTGTAGGCTCCTTGGCAGATTTCCTTTGCAAACACTTTGTTCCATAGTGTATGAATTCATAGCAGTGAAAACATTTTATCTTGCTTATATCCTTCTTCTTGCAAATTTTTGGGTTGGACTTAACCTCACATTGGGACTTCTTTCCCTTGGCCTTCATTCATTTTCAAACTAGAGAAAATTCCTCTTCCTCTTCTTTGGATGTTACTCCATCTATAATATTTCTCCTGAATTATTCTTAAACCAAATTGGACTGCAATATTTCCCAATTTGGTAATTTTTCCCTTCCATTCACAAAGTCCTTGTAGTTTTTCTAAGATTTTGGAAGGCAAAGAAGAGACAGGCTCACCATATCATCTTCTGAAACATTCACCCCAACCCCTCCAAGCTCATCTCAAACTTGTGTAAACCTAGAGAGGTGTTGTAGAATAGTGTCATTTTTTTGCATTCTAATGTTTTGAGGTTTTTCTTTAAAGGCCAATTTTCTATGGTCACTGCAATTTTCAAATAACTTATTTAGTTTCTTCCACATAGAAAATGTTTTCTCTTTTCCATGGATATTTGAGACCACATGGTCTCTCATAGCTTCCAAAATAATTATTTTGGCCTTTGCAACATCCTTATTCCACTAGTTTAACTGTTGTTCATCCAACTGTAGAAGTTTTGCAATATCATTTTTAACATATTATAACACACCATTATCATCAAGCAGTGCTTCCATTCAGTCCTTCCAGGTTATGAAGTTCGAGCTACCCTCTAGGGCATACTCCAATCTTAGTCCGTTGAAATTGATTCTCCTAGATTTGAAGGAAGCCTACTACACTGAGATGAAAATTCAAAATTCCCGAGGGAAAAATTCAAAATATTGTTTCTAATGTGATTTCATGGCTCCGATACCATGTATTAATTTGATATAAATTACAACTGATCAAGATTTCAAACTAAAAAACAAAACACACAATTCTACTCTATAATTATGTGAAAAGAAAATGACAATCTAAAGACACATGCATATACATACAGAAAGCAAAACCACAAGTACATAGTGATTTCTAGGGGAACCTGATTGGGAAAATCCCCTCAAGCCTCTTTGCATTAATCAATTGAATAGAGAAACTATTACAATTGCTTGCTCCAATTCTAACCACAACCTGCAAAAGAAACACCATTCTCTCTATTGAATGAGAAGTTTTGGCCAACACTTAGCCAATTTCTGCCTCCTCTAGCCTCCTATTTCCTTGCGCAAATCTGAGCTAATTTGAGCTCCTAAACAATAGGAAAGGTCCCTCTTTCCATGTGAAAATCCCAAGAATTGATCAACTCCCTGCATACTACAATTTTGCACTCAACTAGTATACAAATAATTTTTCATTAGCTTTATTTCCTGCACTCTAGCTGAGGAATTAAAATTCTATGCATGCATGAGCTTTTTTAGGCTGAGCAATTAGTTAACTAATAGATCTCTGAATTAGAATGTTGTTTCGCTGCACAACTGACTTTCAACTGACTCGATCAATACTTAGAGGTCAGTTTCTAAGTACAACTGAAAATAACTGAACTATATTATTTAAATTTAGCAATCAACACATGCATGACAGAACTGTAGGCCCACTAACTTGAATTTATTGATCCGGTTGAGTGACAAGATCCATGTCACACTAGTTAACTACATCCAAGTTGTCTCGTTGATGTGGAAATCCGATTTACTCAATTTGGCTAAGGCTAAAGTCAAATTGATATTTTCTTGCTACACTTTCTAACACTCAGGAAAGGCCAACAATGTTTTTGGGTCATTGGTTGCTACCAAATATTTTGCTTCATGTTCTCTTTCTCACCACTCTAACATCTTGATGATAATAAAAAAGAATAGACATTAAGGAGAAAACTGATTATCTAGCCAACATGAAGAATTTTTCATTTTTCCTTCTTAAAAGTTAAAAACCCTTCTTTTCTTGTAGATGTCACACTTGTATAGTTAGTGACAGTGTGACAACGTCACACCTTTCCTTTCCACAACCTACAACAACTCTGAAGTGTTGTAGTTCCCAATATGGGCAGGGTGCGACACTTTAAGGGTGCATTTTCTCCCTAAATAAAAGTTTGAAATTAATAGAAATCATCAAGAATATTAAAATAATGACATCAAAAATGGAGAGGGGCTCAAGAGCTATTACCTAGAAGAAATGAGATAAAAAATCATCCATTGGAATGCCTGAAATCGCTACTTCAAAATAAAGCTACAAATGGGGTTTTTTTCACCTAGGACTTTTTCACCAAATTCAACTAGAGCTTGCGTCATTGAAATATTGGATCTTATTTTGCCATATTTCACCTCGATTTGTTGGAGAATGTAATAGGGAAGCTATTAATTCAAATTATCCTTAACCTTAATAATTGCTTGTGAACTTTAGTTATCTCCTTATGTTTTTGTATTAAATGTTTTCATCAAACAATTATCAAGAGAAAAAACAATAAAGACAATGGACACGCGTATTAGGCTCCAAGCCAGGACAAAACCCCTATAAGTGGAAAACCCAAAAAGAGTGTATTCTCTTCTTATAGGATCTTCTTCAAATAAAATTCCAAGACCAAAAACCCTAGACCAAGTCCTCCAAGCACCAAGTCAACCCTTCAAGAATTCCTTCCAATTAGGTCAAAGATCAACCAAGACAACCAAGGTCAATTCTACTTCAACCAACTTCTATCTTCTAACTTCAACTTTGACCCCTAACTTTGAAACTTCAAATTCTGACTTGCAATCTTCAACCCTGTAGGAGCTGTAGAAACCTTAATTCTGGCACATGTCAATCCTTAAAGAAGTCTTCCTTCAAACAAACTCAAGTCTCCAAAGTCAATGAAAGTCAAACTAGACCAAATCAAAGTATTCAACCCTCCTAAAACTTGGATCTACAATTCTCGGTCTTTTGCAATTCGAACCTACAATTTTTAGCCTCCCAGTAGATGTACAAACCCTAACCTTCGCACGTGTGAGAGAATAATTCCCAAAAACAAATTTTCTTGACTCCTCCTTGCTTCCTTGATCTTCACTCTAGCTTCTTCCTTTTTCTTTGCCTCAAATCAAACTTCTTTCTCGAGATGATAGAATTAGTGATGAATTATGTTTAAGCTTCTTGTATTTATAGGCTTTCCATGAGATCGAATAACAGTGTTTGGGAAGTGGTCCCAAGACTGGTATATAAATCAGTTGTGGGCTTGAGATGGATATTCAAGGTTAAGCATGTTGCAGATGGAAGCATAGAGAAGTATAAGGCTAGTTTTTTGGCCAAAGTATTCTCTCAAGTTGAGGGCATTGATTATGAGGAAACCTTTGCTCCTGTAGCAAGGCATTCATCAATTAGATCAATCCTTTCACGAGTTGCACAAATGGGGTGGAAGATCCACCAGATGGATGTAAAAATAGCATTTCTCAATGGTTTTATGGGATGGAAGGCAACTAATCATGTTTTATGGTAACTCAAAGGCACTGCCTAGTAAGGATTATGGTAAAAATGGATAAGGGGAGTGAAGTTGTGTGGCTTCATAGATGAAAATTGGGCAGGAGTACATCAAGTGGAATTTTTCAGTGTTAGGTCCGCAACAATTTCCTAGTATAGTAGGAAGTGGAGGTATATGACACTCAACTCAGCAAAAGATGAATACATGGAAGCAAGTCAAGCAACATGTGAGACGATCTGGATGAGAAATATACTTACGAGACTATTTGGTTAGTAGATGGATCCAACCGTGATATATTATGATAATCAAAGTTGCATTAAGCTCTTTTAGAATCCAATATTTCATGATCGATCTAAGCATATAGATATCATATATTCTTAATTTGGTTCATATGTGCTTATAGTGAGAAGAAGCAAAGGAATATTTGGATCTAATGTTGAGAGTCTTATTGAAGAGTGCAATTTGATTAGGCCCTATAAATGAGTAGCACTAAGAAGTAGCCAATTTTGGGTATGAACAAACTGCTCCCCTTTGAATTCAAAAGTTTTCATTCATTAATTAGGGTGTAAATGACATGTACATTATTTAGTAAGAAAGCACATTAAGAGAAGAATTTATGTTTCCTATGGTTCACATAGTAAATGTTATATATATATATATATATATATAGAATCGCATTTGAGTTACATGATCAATTGTTTGATAGTTGACAAATTGAGTAAAGTGAAAAGCCAAGATGTAGGTGAGTGACCTTATTTAAGATATCCATGAGCTTTGTTGACGAAGAGCATCTTCAAAGAGCGATTAGGGCCATCAACAAGGTGAGAAGGAAAGATAAAAGCACGAGAGCAAAGGTGAAAAGAGTACATTAGATGGAAAAGATAGAAGTGAGGAAAATATTTTTGATGAACGAAATGGAAATCTAACCGGAATGGCAAACGATGACAATTTTGCGAGAATATTGAGTTACACGATTACGATTACCATTATTATTTATTATTGGGTGAAGGTTCCAAACCTTAATATGAGAGGAGAGAGGCAGTCGTTGGACAGAAGCGCATTCATTTGGGTTAGAGATGGTGGGATTTTTACAACACACGATTTTCAAAATTTGAATAGGAATAGGAATAGGAATAATTAAGTTTGTAAACACACTTGTGAATCTGAGAAGTAGTGGTGCCATCAATATGAATTTCTGTTCATTGCAAAATTCGTGTGGTCGTGTTCTTTCTGGTGATAGCAAGTGTTGGGATAATTTGTGCTTGGCTTTTCATGTGGTTCCATGGTCTAGTGGTGAGGACATTGGACTCTGAATCCAGTAACCCGAGTTCAAATCTCGGTGGAACCTCGTTGCTCTGTTTCACAACCAATGGTTGCGTTTTTTCTTTTTCTTTTAATGCGGTGCGGTGTGTGGGATGATGAAATAAGATTTTAGCACTTTGTGTTTGTTTTTCTTTTAATGCGGTGGGATGATGAAATAAAATAAGTCCATACTTCTCCTTTCCTTTCTGGTAGATTGAGGCAACCTATTATTAGAGTAGAGTGAGTGATGGATGTGGTTCTGGGTTTCACAGAAATGTCCATGCACAAAGCGATCACAGCTCCGTTGTAGTCTAGCTGGTTAGGATACTCGGCTCTCACCCGAGAGACCCGGGTTCGAGTCCCGGCAACGGAATTTTACATTGCGGGTTTTAAAATTGTTTTTGTATGGGGGAGGACAGAGCTGGAATCGGATTGTTCTTTTTTCGTTGTAACATCAACGGGGTTTCAAAACTGTTTTTGTATGTATGAGGGTCCCGGACACAGCTGGAATACATCGCGGAGAGGAGATCTTCTGGGATTTGGATTTAAATGTATTTGTATTGGAATCCAATGTAATACAAATTTAAAAATAGGTCAAGGACGATGCGTCTGCCGGGAGTCGAACCCGGGTCTATTGCTTGGAAGGCAATTATCCTAACCGTTGGACTACAAACGCTTTGCGGCAATCACCTGCTCCTGCTCACCTTCCGCACAAGGAAGGAGGCTAGCAGGCTATTACTCTCACCCTAACCGTTGGACCGCAAACGCTCTCGCTGTAACAATTATGCTAACCGTCTTGCAAACCACAAAATGTAAATGTGAGAGCGCATAGTCGATGATAATACTAAATTCCCCCTCAGATTCAAACCCCAAATCTCACGCAAACCAATGAATGAATATTATTCATTGGGCTTGTTGTTATTGGTAACACGTACATACAGAAAGACGGAAGGGAAGGCGTGGAACGTTGCAATTTATTCCCACATGCGTAACGCGAAATACATTTAGACTTTGGATAATGAAGCGGAGTGCAGTCCCTAGTGTCTCTTCGGAGACATCCGATAAAATTGGAACGATACAGAGAAGATTAGCATGGCCCCTGCGCAAGGATGACACGCACAAATCGAGAAATGGTCCAAATTTTTTTTATCTTTAATTTATTAATTAATCACATCTTATTGTCTTTTATTTATTTGTTAATTAATCTTTAATTTATTAATTAATCACATCTTATTGTCTTTTATTTATTTGTTAATTAATCATAGCTTTTTTTATTATCATCTTTTATTTATTAATTAATCACAACTTTTTAATTAATCACATCTTATTGTCTTTTATTTATTTGTTAATTAATCATAGCTTCTTTTATTATCATCTTTTATTTATTAATTAATCACAACTTTTTAATATTCATTAATCCAGTTCTTTTTATTATCGTGTTTTATTTATTGATTAATCACAACCTTTTAATTAATCACATCTTATTGTCTTTTATTTATTTATTAATTAATCATAGCTTTTTTTTATTATCGTCTTTTATTTATTAATTAATCACAACTTCTTAATATTCATTAATCCAGTTCTTTTTATTATCGTGTTTTATTTATTGATTAATCACAACCTTTTAGTATTCGTTAATCCAGTGAAAATTGATGCCAACTTTTTAATATTCACTAATCACTTTAATTAATGCCCATTTTTCATATGCATGGAATTTCATGCCATTCACCACCCCCTCGCTCATCACAAGGAATTATGATAACGAAAATGCGCTATGGTGTTTTATTAATTAATGATGCTTTTTAAGATTCATTCATCGAGTTGATTGATGCCATTTTTTAATATTCACTAATGTCCATTTTTCATATGCATGCGCTGTCCACTTTGACGACTACGTGGCTCATCGCAAGGAATTATGATAACTGAAATATGCTACCAAAATATCCATGCTTTTCTCTCTATGAGGTACTTAGATATTTGAATGGCACATCCATTCCAAGGACGCATGTTTTGGTTGGGGACTCATTCAAGGCTCTCGAGCCTAAAAACATTCAACAATATCTCACGCTACTCATTTTCCTTCTTCGATCATGGTCAAGGTGTTGTGACCCACCCTCAATGTCTAAGACTTTTTAATGGCATCCATGGGTCAACTGTAATTCCAAAGAGCCCCTAGAGAGGGCCTATGTATCGCTTTTAAACCTAAGAATCGACCTTTAGCGCCTAACGTTAATTCAACCTAAGAATCAAAGACTTGTTTTCCTCCTCTTACCATGGCACTTAAGCTCTAGAAAGTTCATTTAGGGCTTAAGGCCCATTCTTGGTTCACAACTAACCTAGACATGCTGCAAATAGCACACTTATCATCATCATCCTCATGAGCATCATCCACATCACCATCGTAATCTTCATAAAATTTCTCATGATTATCATCATTATTGTCATTGTCATCATCGTCATTAATTTCTAGATTTCCTTTACCACAATGCAATTCTTGTACCCAACATCATAGATTATCCTATTGCCATACCTTTTGGAGAAAATCAAGAATAGGGGTTTTCTTGCTAGTACCCTCGCTAATAATGATTTTTTGATACTCAAAGTGCACCTAGGATGCATGTATGAGCCTCCAACTCATGGTTAAAGGTTATGGTCAAAGTTGGCAACAATTCCCAGGAAATGATCTTTGAAGGTGATTTCTGTATGAATGAAGGTGAATCTTAAAGGATATAGAACATGGGTTTCTTGGTAGGATGCCCCAAATTGAGTAAGGTGAGGGCCATTTTTCAAAATAAGGCATGGTTTGAGATCAATGGTTGGTTATTTAATTAAGTCTTTCCTAGATTTCATGTTGTGCCCATATTTTAAAAAAAATAGCCAAATACAAATCGTGCTCATATCAGTAAAATACACAAATTAAATTGGCTTATGGTTAGAAATTAGGTTGTAATTTATTCTCAAGATATCTACTTGATTCATATTCTTTCAGATTGAGTAAATGGTATTTTTTAATTTCTTCCCAATTCCAAGATTGGGGAAATGAATTCAACATGTTCTTTTAGTTCAAAGGGTTGAGCTCTATTATTATGTAATTAGAGGTATGATATTTGATATATGACGTTGGTTGATTGCCGAGGACATTTCTCATTGGTTGTGACTTGATCTAATTGTCCTCCAAGCACGTTTCCTAGGTCGGGAAGGCCCCTCGACCCAGAGAACGTCCTATTGTTTTGTATTTTTTTTTACTTAAATTAGTTTGCAATTTTGATTTGGGTTTTATATTGTAGCATTTAGATCATCTTATTGTAGCACTTGATTTTATATTTGTAGCTATACATTTAGGTAAATTAAAGCATTTTATTTTTCCTTTGTTTTTCCATATATTTAACCATTTATTTATAGTCTTCATGTTGGTTTGATATGTTGTCTCTTGCATTTTCCAAAGAGACTGCCAATCGATTTTATTATGGTCTTTATACTTTTCCTAAATGATACCTTATTTCACATTTTAGTGATATGTTTCAGTTGATTGTGAACAATAGCTATAATTATCTGATGCTCAAATCTAACCTCATTTTTTATAGCAATAACACTTAAGTTGTTAAGTTAAAGACTACTTCCTATGCCTCATAACGAGGTCTAGAACAAAGAATTAGTCATCGACTTTTAAATCTAGTTTGTTTATCAAGGATTTAATTTCCTTTAGACACAAATGGTTTATAGATTCATTAAATGGAATAGAACACAAGATCATACTATAGTTATATTCATGCATATATAAGCAATTTAGACATGATATTTAGATCAATTGAATTCTAGTCACACTTAGTACCGGTTATGCGAACAAAATGAGATTGTCTGAGCTTTCCTTCATGAATCGATTTATTGATATTTGATTATATTACATAATGATTCCTTTGCTTTACAAGTAGAATGATTCATGACTTTGATCCTGCACATACTGTGCATGCACCTTGCAAGCTTATGAGCCTCGGGTTTGCATTTAAATGTAATGGAATTTATCTCATATAAATCACCTAACAATGATGATGAAAACAATGATAAAAATCAATTAATAATGGCAAAAGTGAAGAATGTGATCACAATGATGAAAAATACTCATTGTTGTTATTTTTCTCATGATTATTGATCATTGCTTCCATTGTTATCAACATTATTGATTTTATTATCAAGGCTCTAAACTGATGCCATTATCATTATTAGTCAACCCATTTTTGACCCTATAAACTCTGCTCTTATTTAAATATTATAATCTTTTCCACGCCATTAATGGGAAAAATCCCACCTAAAGGGATACAAGGTAACTTGTTAACTATTTATTACTATTTCCAATGTTTTAATGATTTAAAGGGATTAATTAATATTATTTAGCACTAATGATGATTTTAATACAGGTCTTGTAACCCACACAACGTTCAATAATCCCCCTCCATGGTTGATATGGTTTGGGACCTCCAAAGCCAGAAACAAAACATGGGTTTTCTTTCTGGGACCTTTAGGAAGCTCTTGTGTTCATTGGATCGGCTCTGAGATTATGTTAGGTCCCTATACTACTAGTGTAACCACTTATTGTTATTAGTACAACCCCCTTATTATATTGTTGTACCCATTTAGTCCCCATATTGTTACTATTGTGCCCCATAGAATCCCACTATTGTTATTATTGTGCCCTTACATTATTATTGTTATGTTGGCTCTTATTATATTATGACCCCTTAGACTCCTATATATAGAAAGGAGGTCTTGTCATTTGTATCATCCAAGAATTGTTCATTTGTGTAATGTAAAGGAGGTTTCCCTCTTGAAGAGGCTAAATTCTAAGGCGTTTATCTCTCTTTTTGAAGGAATCCACTAAGGTTACCCACACATGATTTATTTTTATATGTATTGATAATTACTATGCCAAACACAGGGTATTCGTGGAATCCCCCTGCTTGTAACATTCGCCATGTAAAAACTATATAAAGACCCATCAGTCTGATAAGTAACAATAATATAATGTTTTAAATATATATTTTGATTGACCTAATTGCTAGGAGCTTTTGAATTTTCTTATGTATTTTTGAGATAGATTAATAAAAATCCATTGTTGGTTTTTTTCGTGAAGTGAATTTGGTTTAATCCTGCATGTGATTTAGTTCCTTCTCAAGAAACATGATGTTGGTTGAGAAGGGCCCAATAATTCAATCATGTTGCCTTTGTTTCATTAACTTTGTAATGTAGCTTGGTTTGTATCTCATTTACAGATCATGTATGCAACTCTTTCAATTTATACTTAAGTCACATATCGATCCTTTTCTCTTTATCTAAATTGCATACTAATAATTTATAACTAGATTTTATTTGATTCCCTTTCCTTTCATTTATCATCAGAACTATAATTAAATATTCTTCATTTCATAACCCAAATTTTGTTCTAATCCATTAAATCATAACTAGATTTATGATTCAATTTTTTAGATGCATTGATGCTCTATTTTTGCTAATGCTTCTAATTTATTTACATTTTCAAAAGCAAGATTTACCAATGACTGATAGGGATAACATGTTGCAACTATTCATGGTTGCATGAACACCTTGTTCAATAATTGTGAAATATCATAACTTGTCAAGAAGGATCTTTGTGTTGACACCCCAGTGATCACGACATGTCTTAGAATTCCTTCCTTTCATTGCATTTACATTGATGTTTGATAGAAGTGAGATTGCTTAGAAATTATGAGGCATGCCCTCTATAATGAGTATTTGGCATTCAACTATAATAAAAATGCCATTGCAAGGTATTAGGAATCATGGATGGGTCGAGGGTCCTTGTCTATAGCCAGGTAATGGAGGGTTAACAAGAACCCCTCGCACTAAGCATTACTTCTTCATCTCAGGCATCATGGGCGACAATTCCTCAAATCATCACGTATGACCTTTGTAGGGCATCAATCACCTATAAATTGTATAGGTTACTTATGAATCAATAATGGGTCTTGAGGAATATACTAGGTCAAGGGATGAAAACAAGGGTGTTAAAAGCTAAATGAATCTCATTAAGCTCAAATCGTATGAATAACACCTACAATCCATGAAGTTAATCAAGCTATAGCACAAGATGCATCCTCAAACAATTAGATGGGATTTTAATGGTGTCCCTTTAGCATATGATTCAAATTGGATACTTATATTGTTTTTCATCCATCTTGATGCACTCAAAGTGGAAAAAGTTGACGAATCCACTTACAGGTCCATTTTTATTAGCAAGACCCAGTTTAGCAAACTGGTGTTTGAAACCTTCCAGGAGTGTTTTGAGGCAGCAAGCGATATTTTTTGGGGTAAAAATTTTCCACCCTTGGGTGTACCTTATTTCATATTCACACGCACACACCTTTCCAACGACATTAGAATCACCTTAATTGAAGTCCATATGCAAAGGTTATGCCACTCAAAAGTTGACTTTCCTATTTTTGCCACAACAATTTGAGAGGATGCCATGTCAGCCTCCATTATTCATTTAAAATGGGTTATCCATGTGATCATGATGAAGAAGGCTCAAGAATATCCCATATTGTAACTTTATTTAAGTGTTCAGGAAGTCAAACCTAACAACTTGTAGGCTATCAGGATGTGGGCCACTGGGAGGAAAATGGGTTCCATTCCTTTCGAGTGTATTTTGCTCCATAGGATTAGAGTAGCCGAGAGGGATAGCAAGGCAACACATAGAGAGTATTTGTGCATTGCAGTAGCCCATGGGCCACATACCTTACTTCTTTGTACCTATATCTATTTTCTATTTAGCGAAAGAAAGTAGAGCAACCTCACCTTCCAGTTGGGTTTTCTTTTGAAAGGGATTTCTAGGTTATATTTTGTGTCAATAATGGTTTTTTAATTTTTATTTTTCTATTCCATATTTTATACATGATAATAATATGCATGCATACAGAATAAACAATAACTTACAAATCCAAAAATCTAAAGAGAAATAAAATGTCATTGTAGATTTTGGATTTCTTAGTATAATTTATCAAATATGTTATGACAAACTATCCAGTGGAATATCCATGAAAATTTATGAATCATATTGGTATCAGATCACATTGTTTGGGTATATTATGGATATTTGTAGGTGATCTAGATCAGAGAATCCAAATTCCATAAAATCCTAGTTGCAACCAACAAATCTATGAATAACCTTCACAATCCTCTATAGGAGAGGTTTTTTGCAGCTAGAAGCACAAGTTGCAGATATAATCCATAATGTGATTCTCCCAATGGATACCTTGAACAATAAGTTCAAGTGTTGTGAACCATTCACAATCCCTATTCAAAATTGAAGTGAAGGTTAATATCAAATCGTATGAAGGTGATATCTATGCTCTGAAGCTAAATCAATAGTTTCAACAATTAGAAGTTTATTTCAATGATCATCATATACAGGAAGAATATAATATTTCATTTGTGTGACTAAAATTAGAGGGCCATGCCCTATCTTGGTGGGAAATCCACACAGAAACCTTGAGGTTTGAGGGAGATATTCTTGTGACTAAGTGGGATGAATTTAAAACTCTCATAAAGTCACAACTTTATCCTATTAGGTATGTAAAGTACTAGAGGATTTAGTGGCGCTACTTCATGGAGAAGCAAGGTCAAAGTGTATAGGAGTACACTGTGAATTTATAAAGATGACCATAATGTTAGGAATATCCCTAAAGAACCTAGATGTACTCCTCAAGGCTTTAAAGGGTCCACACATCCATTTGCGGAAGAAAATGATGGTGTTCAAGCACATATCGGTGGATGAGGCTTGTGTACATGCACAATAGTTGGAGAATAAAGGCTTGAAGAAAGGGAAATCAAGTGGATTGAAGTAGAAGTAGCATCCATATGAAGGATTGGAAGAAGAAGTGGAAAGGGGGAAAATATAAAAACATGAGGGCCGATATCAAAAACCACTAGAACCACTTTAACATTGATAGACATATAGAGGAGAGTGTTGGAAGTTGCATCCATAGCTTAACTAGAAGAACACAAATAAAGATAATAAGAAGAAGAATCTCATGGTCATTGATTCAAGAAACCAAGTTGGAAGCAACTTGGAAGTGGATGTGAATATTGTCTATACATTAGTGTAAAAGGAGGTGAATTTGACTAGCCTTTAGCAATAGGAATAGAAGGAAAATACCATGCTCTTACATATAAACATATAGGTTATAAATAATAATATAAATGTTTTGTATGACTCAAGATTGCAAAGAAATATCATTGTAGTAGAGCTAGTAAACAAATTGGGATTGGAAGTTCATGATCATCCAAGCCCATATCCATTGGGATGGGTAAATCAAGATGCAGAGACAAAGGTAACAAAAAATGCAAAATTAGTTTTGCTACTGATTTTATTAATGAAATAGAACTAGATGTAGTCCCTTGATGCATAAAGAGTGGTATTTGAAAGTCCCCACATGTACACGAGGGATGAAATATTCATGCAGAGAGACAACCAATACTGACTCGTCAAGGATGGAAAATCATTCACCATCAACGCGCATAAAGTCAAGTCAAAAATTTCACTAGGAAGTTCCAACTAAGACAAGAAACTCATCCGTATAGGCCGAAGTATGTCTTACTTTTCTTTAAGAGAAAAATAGTGTGTAGAAGATTCAATAAGAGAAAATGAATCCATGGAGGGGTGTAATAAGAAATGGAAAAAGCAACTAGAGGAGTTTCTACATGCATACAAGGATGTGTTCCAAGATCCTATAGGGATGCCACTTGAGAGGGAATTGGAGTACAAGATCCAACTATTGTTGGACTCCCCATAACTAAACATTGGGTTGTACACGAATTTTGTTATAGAAGCAAGTGAGGTGAAGAACCAATTGCAACAACTACTAGAACAAGGTGTCATTTGACTGAGTACATCACCATGTGGGTCACCCATCATAATTGTGCCAAAGAAGGATGGGAATTGGTTAATGTGTATAGATTACACGATCTTGAACAATATTACGCTCAAGAATAGGGACCCCCTTCCTAGAATAAATGATATGTTGGATAAGTGCAACAGGTAAAATACTTCACCAAACTAGACTTAAAGGTTGGATATCACTAGGTTTGAGTCAAATAACAAGATACCTTAGAGACTGCCTTTAAAACTAGGAAAGGTTTTTCTGAGTGGTTGATCATGCCATTCGACCTATGAAATGCACCAAATACATTTATTAGGTTAATGAATGATATATTTCACACGTTTATAGATTCATTTGTTATTGTCTATTTGGATGATTTACTAGTATACAATGCCACCTGGGAGGATCACATCTCACATTTGACACAAGTGCTAGAGACATTAAAGAAGCATTAACAGCTGTAAAATCTCAAGAAGTGTGAGTTTTCGTAACAGTTTTTAGTGAATCTGGTGTATGTGATAGGTGGAGGAGAGCTGAAGATAGATCCCGCCAAGATGGATGCCATCATGGAATGGATAGTGCCTAATAATGTTAATTTGGTTAGGAGTTTTTTTGGTGTCTTACAGCACTTGTGGAAATTCAAAACCTCATTTTTAGTTGTAGCATTTGCTGATTTTTCATAGGTCTTCTAGCTGATAATTACTTCTAATTTTTTTTTACTTTAAGTCTCCTTGTATTCAAATTAATCATTAATCAATTACACAAAAAATCTTCAACAATAGAATAAAATTAACAATAGGATCATAAAGATACATCCATACAGACAACACAAACATTTTACCCCAATAAACATCATTTGATTCCTCAAAATGCTCCCAAAACTTTGACACCCTAATTTTCCAAACTAGGTCCTACTGGTATAAATGGGCTTGTGAGAAGATTCCTACACTTTTCCACTCTTAAAGTATCAAGATGGATGAAAAAATAATAATGATACAATCCATATCACACCTCCCCATTTCGGGATTCTTTTGGTACCCAAAAATTCTATCTAATGAGGTGAGGAAATGTTTCCTCCACCTTCTCTCAAGTCTACCAATTAGCCTTTCCTATAAATTGTATGATCTAGATCTTTTAACTTCAAGGATTCATATAGAATTGTATATAAAAGAGCATGTAACCATGTAACTTAAACACATGAAAAAGGAGACGAAATCATAAAGAAACCATGAGATCAAAGGCACACAAACGATTTGATTACGAAGTTCACCCAATGTGGGCTACGTCTTCGGGCCTTGCTGAAAGTGGGGGGGCCTTCTTTCATGAAATGGAAGCAAAAACGAATTACAATCAACTTTACATAAATGACCCTTATACCTCCAATTTTTTTCATGGACGAAAAATGCAAAGCTCAGATGCAAAAATAGATATCGCCATTAGATTCATGGTGTGAAATCATGGCAAACAACTATAAACTTCACCATATTCTGAGAAAGTGACTTTTGGAGCTCCAAGGAATCTTTAGATTCCCTACAAGAATATTCTCCCAAGATTCCTTCAAAATCTTTCTTGGTTTACATGCTTGCCTAGGTGTGGTTTCAACCTAGGCCCCACCACCTCCTCCTCTATTTGGTCGAATGGAAATGGTTTAAATAACATTATGTGGGCAGAGTTATCAAAACAAGTTGTTGGCTTGTTGGAAAATGGGGCGAGTATGGTGGGGGTGGGACGGGTTCAAAACAAATCATGCCCATATATGGTTCAGAGTCATTGTTAATATGCAACATTTGTTTTTTTAAAAAGGTTGAAAGTTGTTATAATTTCAAGGACGCCCATTGGCAATTCGACTGACATGGGTTAGGCAGGTTCAAACCTCGCCAACCTCCTCCACGTGGCATTGTTTTATTGTTGGGTGGGCTAGTGTCATTTATAAGATTTCATTTTTTGACCAGTAGGTTGGGCAGGTCTGCTGGTGGGTGGCTCACCCACCCTATTTAATACTATTTTATTTATTGTCATTGGACTGTTGGGGGGTGGCAGCCCATCACCCCAAATATATATATTTTTTATTTTTTATGCAATAATGGACAAAATTTCAGATTTAGTTTTTAAGGGTCATTGTGAGAATTAAAGAGGTGACAAATTTGCTCTTTTCCTATTGCCATTTTTTGTGCACCGTCCCTTCACCAAATTGTTGCCTCGTTAGTGATTGCCACTTGTCCTAGTTTGACTAGAACTTTGACCAACTATATCTTGAGCATACAAGCTCATATTTGAGTTTCATTCACATTGTTGGAATCAGGGCGATGAGAACTATGATCTGGTCCTAGTTTCACTTTCATATGAAGAATTTGATTTTTGAGCTTTTTCAAGGCCACTTCTATTTCTGGAGCCACCTAGATCATTCCTCCCCATTAATTAGATTTTGGGCCACCAAAAGCTTTATCAGTCAATTGGAAAGTGAGGGAATTAATCCCTTGCTTTCTCCTTTTCAATCCGTCAGGACTTACTTGGATGCATTCCTTTGAAACCAATACGAAGGTACTCCATGACTCCTTGTCATGAAGTCCTGGTCTTTCTGTGCATACTTGCCACTTTGTTATTGGTGCCCTTGTATTTTATTATCGAGTGAAACTACTGGAGGAATACCATCCATATGAAATTACGTGCTTGTTGAAGCTTGGTATGTGACTGGAGGTACTAAAAGGGCCATTATCTATGTTAATAATGGTCTTCTTTCCAATCAAATAGTGCTTCCACTTCTTCACGCTTTGAACCAAGAAATACAACTCCTTTTCATATGTGGGATAGTTCACAACAGCTTGGGAGAATGTATCTAAATGGTAACATACAGGTTTCCTTTGCTGCATCAATACTGCTCCCATGGCGTATCCATTAGCATTAGCCTCGATCTCAAAAGTTTATTGGAGGTCAAGTAAGGCCAAAACTGGTGCGGTACTGATATTCTCTTTCAGTGTATCAAAGGATTTTTGTTACTTTCCTCCCCATTGAAAGGTTTTCTTCACACTTGTTAATGCATGTAAGGGGGATTCAATGATGGAGAAGTAGGCAATGAACCTTCTCCAGTATTGTAATGCACCCAAAAAGCCACAAAACTCTATAACATTAGTGGGTTTAGGCCACTTTACAATCACATCAATTTTAGAAGGATCTATTTTTAATTGTCCACCTCCGACAATGTGACCCAAGTAAACCAATGAGGTCTTACCGAATTCACACTTAGACATTTTGACATAAAAAATTTCTTTCTGCAAAACATCAAACACTTTTTGAACATGACTCACATGATCTTCCCATGTCCTACTGAAAAAAATAATTTCATCAAGATATACAAGTAAAACATCATTAAGAAAAGGCTTGAAAATATCATTCATCACCCTCATGAATGTGGTCGGATCATTGCATATTCTGAATGGTATCACCAACCATTCAAACAACCCCTGCTTGGTTTTGAATGCAATCTTCCATACCTCCTATTCTGCAATCCTGACCTGATGATAACCACTGTGCAAGTCTAGTTTTGTGAATAGACAACATTTTTCAATTGATCTAACAAATCATCAATGTGAGGGAGAGGGAACCAATTCTTCATATTATTTTGTTGAGTGCTCTATAGTCCACGCACATCCTCCATGTTCCATCCTTCTCTAGCACCAACACGATGGGTGAGCCACATGGAGAAGAAATTGTCCTTATGACCCCTTGGTCCAACAATTCTTGTACCTGCTTCTTTATCTCCTCCATCTCAATGGATGAAAACCTATACATACCAATGTTGGGTAAATGAGAATCTTGTTGCAAGTGAATCTCTTGCTAGATCTCATGATTTGGAGGAAACCCACTTGGTTCCTGAAAAATCCCATCATAATTAGAAATGGTTTCATACAATTCCCTTTTATGAGAGAGAACACAACCTTGGAAAGCTTCGTATGCCTCTGCATCTTTTGCTCTCACAACCATGAGAATACACCCTTTGCTGGAATTGATCAATCTCTTCATCTAACCTACACTTACATGAATAGCACTAATTTTAGTATGATGAGTTCTAATAATGTATTCCACCTCATCTTTTGTGAGATGGTACTTGTTTTCATGGTGAAAGAAAACTATTTTCTTGTCATACAAATATGGACTCCCCAATACAATACCACATATGTCCTATGGTACAACATCAATATTAGCCTCATCTACTAGTTTCGATGCAATAACAAATATAGCTCTACACTGCTTGGTTACATGTAATTTGGCTTTATCACACACCCAACCAAGAGGGTATGGTTTCGGATGAGGCTTGGTCTCTAATCCTAACTTCTTAACCAAGGTTTCTGAAACCAAATTTTCTTGTGAGCCCAGATCAATCAAGGTTTCCACTTTAGTATGTTTCATTATGACCCTAATGTTGAACAATTCAATCCTATTTCATTCACTAACAAGAGACTCATTTGAAGAACTTTTGCTTGCATGCAATTCAAAATTTGGATTAGCATGAAGAGAAAGAGTACCTTGTTGCCCATTGCTGTGATTAGTGTCTCATCACCTGAATTGGATCCAAGGTTCTATTGTACGATTGCCACAGTCTTTTGCTTCTTCTTCCCACTAAATCTATTTGGTTTCAACTCCAGAAGCAACTTCCAACTTTTTTCATAATCATGTCTTCCTTATTTAAATATGTGCAAGATGAATTTGCTCCTTCCTCCTTCTTGGTTGTAGTTTCCTTCTTGTCCTTTCCCTTGCCTTTTCCTTTGAACTTCCCATTATGAGGTTTGAAAGATGATTTTTTTGGTTTCTCTTCTTTATCATTATTTCCCCTGCTTTCAAGGTGAATGGCCTTCACATTTTCCACATCAATAGTAGTAGGCTTAAATAATAACAAAGAATTCATGTTGTAACTATGTGAAGCACCAATATACTTTGTTACAGTTTCAGGTGAATCAAGTGAAATGCCCAAATTCAATGCTTTTTTTCTAAACTCTTTTGTGAATCTTTGTACATTTTGATGCTTTCCTTGTCTCAAATATTTCCATTCCATTAAATACTTTTGTCAATAACCCAAAGGATAAAACTGATCTTTTAATGCATAAACAACATTGGACCAAGAAGAAACGAGATTACCCAAGTTTTTGTTGCCTTTCTGCAACTTGCTCTCCCACGAGACAAGAGTGGTGGCACTTAGCCGAAGAGAGGCTAATTGGATATTGGCCTCATCTTCCTTGATCTACTGAATTTGGAAATAAACCTTGATCTGTCTAATCTGATTGTTTAGTTTATTTGCATTACATTCTCCATTATATGTGGGAAATTCAAACTTTACATCTAACTTAAAAAATGGCTTCTTAGATGTATTCCTATGATTCATGTTAGAGTGATGAGAAGAAGAATAAGAAAAATTGTCACTAGAGGATGGAGAGGAAGGTTCATGGGGCCCTCCTCTTCCACCTTCATGATTTACCGATGCATGGTCATCTGGTTCTTTCTTCCCAGGCTTGGTTGTCTTCTCATATTCTCCAAAGTCAATTTTCTCTGCCATAGTGAAGAAGATATTGTGATATTTTCACTCTTCCTCCATTGAGCTTCCCCATCTGCCATGTTTCATCTTCGTGGTGCATTTCCCGCTTCAGGATCAAAGGATTTGAGTTTTCCTTCTCCTCTTTGGAGCTTGTTCTTGGTTAACATTCGCTCATGCAACTCACATCAAGAAGACTTTCTCTTATACCAAAGTTGATCCAGATATTTTAACTTCAAGGATGCATGAAAAATTCCATATAAAAGAGCATGTAACCAAGTAACTTAAACACATGAAAAAGAAGTAGAAATAATAAGGAAACCATGAGATCAAAGACACACAAATTATTTGATTATGAAGTTCACCCAATGTGGGCTACATCTTCGACCCCTGCTCAAAGTGTGGAGGCTTCTTTAATTAAATGGCAAAAAAATGAATTACAATAAACTTTAGATAAATGACCCTTGTAAGTCCAATTTATGTTATGGATGAAAAATGCAAAGCTCAGATGTAGGAATAGATATCATCATTGGATTTGTTGCGCAAAATCATGTCAAATGATTATAAAATTGACCTATTATAAGAAAGTGACCTCTCGAGCTCCAAGGAATCTTTAGATTCCCTCAATATTCCCTGCAAGAATATTCTCCGAAGATTCCTTCGATTATTTCTTAGTTTACGTGTCCACTTGGGCGCGTTTTTGGCTTGGGTGCTCCTAGTTCCACCTGAAAAAATGATCTATTGCTCCTCAGCCCCACCACCTCCTCCTCTGTTCGTTCGAATGGAAATGATTTAAATAACATTACATGAGCGAAGTTCTCAAAACAAGTCATTGGCTTGTTGGCAAATAACAGAAAGTATGGTAGGGGCGGGTTGGGTCCAAAACCTGTTGCGCCCATATATGGTTTAGAGCCATTGTTAATATGCGTTAATTTTTTTTTTTAAAGGTTGACAGTTGTTTGAATTTTTGGGCCACTTGCTAGTAGGCTATCCCACATGGGTAGGGCAGGTTCGAACCCCTTCAGCTTCCACCACGTGGAGTTGTTTTTTTGTTGGGAGGGATCGTGTCTCCAGTGGACCTACCCATTATATGTGTCATTTATATGATTTTGTTGTTTAACCGATGGGTCTGGTGGGTCTATCGGTGAGTGGCCCACCCACCCTATTTAATAATATTTTTTTCAATGTCGTTGGACCATTGAGGGGTGGCATGGGTGGTAGCTCACCACAACGCATGGAAAATGACGGTCGGAAAGGGTGAATTTTTCACCTCTTTAATTCGCCTAGTGACCCTTAAAATTTGGATCCGAAATTTTGTCCATTAAATATATATATGTGTGTGTGTGTGTGTGTGTGTGTGTGTGTGTGTGTGTGGTGCAAGTAAAACCCGCACATACCCACAGTATACATAAAATGCATAAACATGACTGTCCCAGGCATTTAACTCTGCAATGGAGTCAAAACCTCAATCTCATAAATGTTAAATGGTTAAGGCCCTTTTATCTTGGTTCCTTTATATCGGAACCCAATCACCCCGCCAAACCTATCGAGACTTATATCAATTCTCACAGCCTTCGTATGAGACCTTATTAAAGCCTTTCCATTCTTCCTTCTTATCGAGACTGCTAAACCCCTTGTAACCTTCAAACCACACTTTAACCTTTCATATATAAACTTTCCCTTTAATACATACATTTAACGTATATAACCTTCTATCAGGCTATTTTCACTTTATAAACCATTATAAACGAAAATATTGATAAACCATACCTTTCTGCTCTTTGTACGGTTCCTACACAAATTTTGATGCTGCACCTTATCGCAATCGCTATCAGCTCCTTTCATAGGTCTTTAACACGCATATGCCTCGTTAACCCTCCAACTCCGATCTCCGCGACTATCGGAATCGTTAACACCACATTTCCAATCAAATGACTCGACCTCGCTATTTTGGAATGCAAATGGAAACCCATTAAAATGCTGCTCTGAACCATATAAGTTTGGACTTCAAATGTTTATAAATCGCATTAACAACTATCGTCGGGTCCGCCTACTACCTCCGCGCTCTTCGAACTCCACTTTCCCAATCGCCGACTAGTGCTTTATCGTTATCGGTACATTGACATTCCCATTGAATGCCAACCCTAACTCCTTCGATTGCGATTTAACGATCCAATCATGACCGTCAATCTGATTCTCGATTTGACGGTTAAGATTTATTCGCGCAATTGCATTTCGCTAAACCTCCAGGCTAGATCCTTCCACTTCAAACCAGCAATCTTATGGACCTAATATAGATTAGACCACTCTCTATAATACTTCAAGTCTGAAACTCATTTCTGACTATGTTTTGTGTGATTCCTTAGTATAAACTGGATTTTACACCTACGGGACTTAATCTGCCGATGCGATATGATCTGGATTGTTGATCTTACGAGATCTAACAGTACCTGTGCCTCACTCTTCATTCCTCTTCTCGCTTCCTTTACTTAGAACTTTTCCGTGCTTTCTTGAATTCTTTTATGATTTGGGGTTTTCTTTAGGTTTCAATCTTCCATTCTTCTGTTGATCAATTCATTCCCGCTTGCACTTAACTTCACAACTCCATTAACCAACGTCCTTCCAGAGCATTACTCGACCCTTTGAAGGGTTCAAAAGTTCATTACAAATTCTTCGAATCGTTCGGCACCTCTACGCAGTATCACTTCACTATTTCTTTAGAGCTTCATTTTGTCCATCAATTGGATTCAATGACCCATTGTGATTCCTTTGAATCACTTTGTTCCTCTGCGTCCTTCAGAATTTTGCCTTCAACGTATTACAGAACCTACGAATTCACTGTAAATCATTTATGGAATAATGTTCAATATTCTCACACAGTTAGGAAATGACATCTCCAAATATTAATATAAATATCAAATTACATATCTAAGACCCAGAGTCTCACATAGGCTAGTTCTTCAATGTTGCGGCCTCTCTTTCGACTCTACCCATAGGCTTACATATATTCTATCTGTCTCACTATCTCTCTCCTATTGAACACACAGGTTCATCACACATATATTTAGATGGAAACATTGGATCATATCACTGTGAAGGATCTGATCACATCCTTTCCTCAAAAATCTCAACTGAAGCCCTAAAGCTCGCTATAGAATACATATGTGGTAGATTATAATTAATAAGTCTTTGAGAGACTTATCTATTCCATATTTTTCTCTGTTTTAAAATAGAAAAGTCCCCTTATTCATCTCAATGGTTCGCGTCCTCTCTTTGCGCTGCTTTGGACTCTTCGTTCAATTAAGAGTGATGGATGCTCCTGCATCAGACTCCCAAAGTAGAAAATATTCATGGTCTCCTGATCATGTGTCTTCTGGACTTGGTCTTCCGGGATCCCACACTTCGTTCTGTAACTATCCACATGCTTTTTTCCCTTGTTGCTATTGTACTTCTGCTGTCTTTTGCTCCATCTTCTTCTTCTTATCAATCAGATTCAAGTTCTAATAGATCTTTCTTCCTCTTGCTATCATTTTCCTCCATTTGGACTACTTCATCATCAACTCCCACATTTCTTCAATCTTTGTTTCCAGTACATCTTTGGACTAGTTCATATTCTGCTTCATTTTTTGGCCTCCTTTTTGTTTCAGGTTGTATTTACTAGTTCTTTAAACTACTGCTGGTTACTATCTCTTTATAGTTGCTAGTTTACTTTTTCTTCTTCTTTTTCACTTGCTTCAACCTTTGCCTTGCTTGCTATGACTTCTATGCTGCCTCTTTATTTGCTTGCTTCAACCTTTGCCTTGGTTTCTTTGCTAACTTCTACTTTGCTTGCTTTTATGTTGTCTCTTACACTGAAATTTGCTTTGTTTGCTTCAACTTTTGGTTTTCTTGTTCTTGCTTCAATGCTTGTTGTGACTCCTATGCTGACTGCCTCCCTATCATCCTTACCCTCTTTCATGATTGAATCATGACTGTTCAACACTTTCTCCAACAAATTAACTTCTCTATATGGATTGAGTTCTTCCATAGATTTCTCTTCTTTCACTTTTATTTGGCTATTCACTTGTGCCAAATCTCCTCCAGAAATTGCACCAAAACCTGCATTCACAAAACACTTGTTAAAATTAAAAACACAAGGTTGTTGTGCCTTGTTTTCCTTTGGCAACAATTCAGTTTGTTGCACTGTTTCTTTCTCCTCTATCATCACATCAGTATGCTGATTTGAACTCTCAAAAGAATTCATGAGACTTTCCATTAGTCTCTCTTCCACACCATCTCCGATCTCCAATCTCTAAGATTATCGAAATCATTAACACCACATTTCCAATCAAATGACTCAGCCTCATATTTTGGAATGCAAAGGGAAACCCATTGAAATCTCACTCCAAACCATATAAGGTCGAACTTCAAATGTTTATAAATCATACTAACAACTGTCATCGGGTCTACCTACTACCTCTGCGCTCTCCGAATCCACTTGCCCAATCGTTGACTAGTGCTTTATCGTTATCGGCGCATCGAAATTCCCATTGACTTCCAGCCATAACTCCTTCGATTGCGATTTAATGATCCAATCACGACCATCAATCTGATTCACGATCCCATAATTGAGATTTATTTATGTGATCACATTTCACTAAACCTACAGGCCAGATCCTTTCACTTCAAAGTGCCAATCTTACTGACTCAATATAGATTAGACCACTCTCTATAATACTTCAAGTCCAGAACTCAATTTCGACTATGTTTTGTGTCATTCCTTAGTATAAGCTGGATTTTACACCTATGAGACTAAATCCGCCGATGCAATATGATCTGGACCGTTGATCTTATGAGATCTAACGATACCTGTGCCTCACTCTTCGTTCCTCTTTTCGCTTCCTTTACTTAGAACTTTTCTGCGCTTTCTTAAATTATTCTACGATTCAGAGTTTTCTTTAGGTTTCAATCTTCCATTCTTCTGTTGCTCAATTTGTTTCCACTTGCACTTAACTTCACAAGTCTATTAACCAACATCCTTCTAGAGCATTACTTGACCCTTTGAAGGGTTCAACAATTCATTACGATTTCTTCGAATCGTTCGGCACCTCTACGCAGTCTCACTTCACTATTTCTTCAAAGATTCACCCTGTCCATCAATTGGATTCAATGACCCATTGTGATTCCTCTGAATCACTCTGTTCCTCTGCGACCTTGAGAATTCCACCTACAACTTATTACAAAACCTATGAATTCACTGTAAATCATTTATGGAATAATCTTCAATATTCTCACACGGCTAGGAAATAACATCTCCATATATTAATATAAATAGAAATCTACATATCTAAGATCCTGAGTCTCACACAAGCCAGTTCTTCAATGTTGCGACCTCTCTTTTGACTATGCCCATAGGCTTACATATATTCTATCTGTCTTGCTATCTCTCTCCTATTGAATGCGTAGGTTCATCACACATATATATAATATGGAAACATTGGATCGTATCGCTGTGAAGGATCTGATCACATCCTTTCCTCAAAACTCTCAACTGAAGCCCTAAAGCTCACTACAGAATATATATATGGCAGATTATAATTAATAAGTCTTCGAGAGACTTATCCATTCCATCTTTTTCTCTGTTTTAAAATAGAAAAGTCCCCTTATTCAACTCAATGGTTCATGTCCTCTCTTTACTCCGCTTTGGACTCTTCGTTCAATTAAGAGTGTTGGATGCTCTTGCATCAGACTCCTAAAGTAGAAAATATTCATGATCTCTTGATCATGTGTCTTCTAGTCTTGGTCTTCCTGGGTCCCACACTTTGCTCTATAACTGCCCACATGCTTTGTTCCCTTGTTGTTGTTGTACTTATGCTATCTTTTGCTCCATCTTCTTCTTCTTATCAATCACATTCAAGTTATAATTGATCTTTCCCCATGTTGCTATCATTTTCCTCCATTTGGACTGCTTCATCATCAGCTCCCACATTTCTTCAATCTCTATTTCCACTACATCTTTGGACTGGTTCATATTCTGCTTCATTTTTTTGCCTCCTTCTTTTAATTAGGCTGTTGCTGGTTACTCTTTCTTTGTAGTTGCCGATTTACTTTTTCTTCTTCTTTTGCACTTGCTTCAACCTTTGCCTTGCTTGCTATGACTTCTATGCTGACTTTTGCTTTGCTTGCTTCAACCTTTGCCTTGGTTGCTTTGTTGACTTCTACTTTGCTTGCTTTTATGTTGTCTCTTATTCTGACTTTTGCTTTGTTTGCTTCAACTTTTAGTTTGCTTGTTCTTGCTTCAATGCTTGCTGTGACTCCTATGTTTACTGCCTCCTTATCATCCTTACCCTCTTTCATGATTGAATCATGAATTTTCAACACTTTCTCCAGCAACTTAACTTCTCTATTCCATGGATTGAGTTCTTCCACAAATTTCTCTTCTTTCACTTTCATTTGGTTGTTCACTTGTGCCAAATCTCCTCCAGAAATTGCACCAAAACTTGCATTCACAAAGCACTTGTTAAAATTAAAAACACAAGGTTGTTGTGCCTTATTTTCTTTTGGCAACAATTCAATTTGTTGCACTGTTTCTTTCTCCTATGTCAACACATCAGTATGCTGATTTGAACTCTCAAAAGAATTCATGAGACTGTCCATTAGTCTCTATTCCACACCATCTGTCCTAATGATGCCTTCCTGCTCTTGTCCACTGTAGTGAACTCCTTTTCTGCAATCATATTGTCATACTCTAAATTCTCCAGCAAATATTCCAACAATGCAATTTCTTTGTGACACTTTGCCAATATTTCATCATTGCTTATGTTTCCTGCATTTACACACAAATTATTAGTTTGGGAATCATAAGGTTCAATAGTCTCAACTGTTTCTTCACATATCATCTCTTTAGACTGAACTTCATCTCCTTCTTCCATAAGAACATGTTCCTATGTTGTCACATCTTCACACATCTATGCATTGTTAAGTTCCTTCTGCTACAATAAATCACTGTTTCTCTCATTTAAGAGACATTATTCATCCTCTATTTCAGAGTTTTTATCTTCTAAAAGATACTTCTCCATACTTCTGAAATCTTCTAAATATTGTTCATCCTTTGCAAAACATTCCTTTGTTACTGTTCTTTCCCCCTTTGTTAAGTCTTTCCCATAGACTTCCTCTTCCTTAACATCTTTCTGTAGATGTTCTTCTTCTTCACTGACTGTCTCAACAACTTTCATGGCTATTTCCATTGTGCCTATCATCATGGTGAATTGATGATCTTTTACTAGTTTTTAGCTAACATAGTTTCTTCTTCTTCAGTACATTTTGCCTTGATGTCCCTCTGTAACTCTTCTCCCAAAGTTATCCTTGTCCCATCATCTTCATTAACATTCTCCTGCACTTGGTTTTCATCAATAACATTAATAAAACTCATTTGATTACCTTTCTGAGACAATATTCCTTCATTCTTCATCAGAATAAGATCCTGATTCCTCATCTCCATTACAACTTCTATAGACTCATCCATAGACCTTTTCTTCTGTATGTAGTCAAATTTCTCCTCTTCTGAAAAGTTTTCTTTGTCACCTTTTATTTCTAGATCTTCATCTCCTATGAAGATATCTTCAAATGGTTTCTTTTCTCCTGCAATATATGCCATCATATACAAACTATCAGTTTAAAAATATAAAGCCCTATGTTCTCACTTGATGGTTCAACCGTCATATCTCCTTGTTGTTCTAAATCATTCATATGATTCATAAATTCTTTGATAGTCTTTTATTCAATCTACTCAAGCCCTTCACTTGGTTGATTGACATCTTTCTCCAGCTGTATATGGGATCTATCTATCTCATCTTTTTCCAGAACAGAATTTAGATTATGCTGGTCTTCTTCCTTCTTCATGACAATTGTTACACTGAATTTTGTCACCTTGACTATCTGCAGTTATATGGCCCCATCAATAGCCATATTGTCCTCTTTGTCAAGCCCCATACCTCTGCTCTTCATGTCAAAACTTCAAAAGAGAGAGAGTCACTTGAAAACATGTTTATCTCTGGGTACGCAGGTTCTCTCTACCTTGCCTGCGTGTACGCACCCAAATACAT
>APFE030778317.1:151097-201891 GCA_000404065.3 Pinus taeda | reverse complement strand
TTTAGTAAAGTGATGGACCTTTCTCTCTGCTGCTCAACGTCATGTTAATACTTTGTTATATTGATGATTGGTTGGGGGTATATTCTATTTGAATCATACATGTCTTGGCACCTATTTTGAAATAAGAGTTATCTCTCAATTTTTTCAACATCCTCATGTGATTCAATACGAGGATGTAAAGCACATAATAAGGTAAATTCATGATAGTATGAATTTTCACATTTACTACAACCTTGTTGTTCTCAGCTTGTGGTATTTAATAATTTTAAGAAAGTTGGTTCAACTAATCATTAGAAGACCACATCTATCTTTGTCTTTCACATTGGCTCAACTCCTTTTACGTGTTGTGAAACAATATCAACAATTTCGTTATCCTATATAGAGACTAACTATCATGTCACATTTCTTGCAAGTTAGGAAGTTCTCTAGACCTCATGACTAATGAAATAGTTTTGTATTTAATGGGATCATCATACCACTCTTTGGTATGATAACTATAGTTCCACACAAATTTATTGCAACCCAGTGGAGAATCATAGGAAAACAATATTGAGATCCACATGCACTTCATTTGGCAACTCATAAAGGATGGAATTCTTAGCTTGGAGTATCTTCTTATTGAAGAGAAACTTGTAGACATCTTCAATAAGCATTTCACATCACCTCCTTTTCCTTAGTTAGGATCAATGCTTGGAGGAAATGAAGTTGTCCTTGATAGGTGACTTGGAGATAATTTGAAACCAAAAAAATATGGAAATAAACACTGGGAGTGGCTGCTACAAAATTTTTAGAAGAAATTATATATAAGTTGATAAAGTAAGAGTTGTGACAGATAATTTCTTCTAAAAATTTTGTAGCAGCCACTCCCAGTGTTTATTTCCATATTTTTTTGGTTTCAAATTATCTCCAAGTCACCTATTAAGGACAACTTCCTTTCCTCCAAGCATTGATTATAACTAAGGAAAAGGAGGTGATGTGAAAGGCTTAGTGAAGATGTCTATATATATATATATATATTGAAAAGGAAACATAGTTATGCTTTAGTTGATAAAGTAAGAGTTGTGACAGATGGTATCAGAGCCCATGTTCACCACTAGGCTTAATGAACCACCACATACATACAAACATTAATTTTGTTTTATGATTGATCAGATGTTGCGGGAAATAACTAACAACATATTTTGTCTGAATTACAATGTAAATAAGCTAAGGATACGTTCACATTAAAATGGTAGAGGAAGCAGCCTCCATCACTATGGGGGAATACTTGTATGTTGAATTGGGTGACAGGGCTTGTTATAGGCCATTTTGTCACATTCGATCAGTGAGCCTCGTGATGAGATCAATCAACATCCTATTCCCCATTGTCACCATCTTTCACAAATCCCTAAGCATTTTCTCTTCATCCCCCACAATTTCAGCCCTAAACTGCATCATCAAAACTAGTTTTAGGACCAACCCTCCCTGTATGCCTACTAGGGTGTGATCACCTACAGGTTGCTCAATTGTGGCCTGTGTTGGTCACCAATAGGTTGCTCCCCTTTGCACCTGCATTGGTTCTAGAAATCAAGGAGAATTATTAGGATTCCGGAAGCTTCCCCTTATAGGAGTTTCCAGAATTTTTTTTAACTGCTTACCTTGGAAAAAAACATTCAGATCCTATACCTACATCAAAGGTGGAACTCATATCTTAGATTGTTAATTGGATAAGAACTCCCAACTTACCCTACTTCCCTATATATTACCAGCCTTCTATGTGGTTGGGGGTTGGATTTTGAAGAGTGATTCTTCCTTATGGTGCTACAGTGAATGGTTATTATCTCATGCATTTGGGGAGATTGGAGGTGCGTATTGTGACAAGGAAAGTACAACTCAAAAACTCGGAGGAGCTCTTCTACAAGATCAACTACTACTTATGATTGCAATCTACTTCCATTTATATTAATGCAAATAATTCATTATTTTCCTATATGTGATTTTGTTATTTCATATATTTCAATACCATGTTGATCTATTGAATGAAGTATTTGGATGATACTGCATAGATCTGGTAGTTTCTTGGCTTGAGTTATTTCACTGTGCATGTTCTAATTTTTGCATTCGGAGCTAGAATTGGAGCTTCGAAGCTAAAGAAGGAGCAAGGTAGGCCTCATTTCATTATCTATTTACTTTAAGGAAAAGTATTGAGTTTCTTGTCATTATGTTGTTCTAGGTTAGCCACCGACCTAGCGTAGATACTTTTGTCAAATCCCGTATAACAAATTGGTGACCATACTAGGAACCGACCTTGTAAATCATGTAAATCCCTCATTCACAATAGAAAAATTAATGTTCTTACCATGCCCAACAACCTAATTCATGTTTTTGTTTTGGGTTTTGTTATATTCTGTCCACAACTACCCCACGCACGGGGGGCGTCAACCCCCCATGTTCGTTGTTGCAAGCATTTCCCTAGGGAAGTTTTCCCCCCTTGTTGGGGGGTATGTAGGGGGGAGGTAGACCCCCTGCACAGGGTTTGGGGAAGGGCCTCGAGAAAAACAATTTGGACCCTATATTAGGTGGGCAGACCTAACTATGGTTTTGTGCATGGATTTCACACATGGTTTTGGGCATGCTGGTTTTTTGTCCATGGTATTTTGTAGATCTGATCAAGGGAACTGTGGTTATGTTCTAATCCAGGGTTAATGGATTGGGGTTTATGGATGCTTCGACATGTAGATATATGTATTGTAACATTGAAAGGAACATAATGAAAAACCAATTTGGTAGTCACGGTTTTGGGATCCTGGGGAAAATATATGTGTATATATGTTCTATGTTTTATGCTCTCGTCATTGTTTATTTGTTGTTTTCAGAATTCGTATGCAGGTAATTTTTGTACAGCGTCAAAACCCACATTTGGTATCAGAGATTTTTTGGCTTCAAGGGGATGCCTTTCATATTGATGGGTTTTACTCAGGCCTATGGTAGACCCTGTTCAGTGGGAGATCTGCGAGATCGATTCTTGTGGTGAAAGAAGATGGCAAGCAGTGGAAAGATAGAGATCAAGAAATTTAATGGTTAGATTTTTGAGTTGTGGAAACTCAAGATGGAAGATCTGTTGGTGGATAAATATTAGTGGATCATGGTAGATCTAGGTACTAAACCAACATCAATATCAGTTGAAGACTGGGGGAGGTTATATTAGAAGGCAAAGAGCACAATACAATTGTGTGTCTCAGATTCAATATTTTTGAATTTATCATGGGAAGCTTCAACAAAGGCTTTCTGGGACAAGCTAGGGACTTTGTACCAATATAAGTCTTTGGTGAATAAATTGTTCCTATGGAAACAACTGCATAACCTCAGGATGAAAGATGGAGACTCAGTAACAGAGCATTTGAACACCTTTAATACTGTGATAAGTTAGTTATTATCTATTGATATTAAAATTTCATATGAATATAAGTGCTTAATTTTTTTTGTGTTATCTACCAGCTTCGTGGGATAGTTTGGTTGTTGCAATAGGTAGCAATGCAATTGCCTTGCAGTTTGATGAAACAGTCTCATCCTTGATGCTAGAGGAGATGAGAAGGAAAAATATGGAGGGACAAAATGGTGATGCCTTGTCTATACAAGGATGGTCCCAGAACATAAACAAAAATAAGTCCTCCAATGGGAGATTTAAATCTAGAGGGAAATCTAAATCTCTAGGAAAATCTAAATCTCTAGGAAAATCTGTGAATGTGTGCTAGAAATGTGGAAAGGAAAGGCACTTCAAAAGGGACTATAAATCTAAAGCTCTTGAGAAAAGAAAGGGATTTGATGATGCTCCTTCTGTAGAGGTGAAAACCACCTTAGATGAAGGTGGGGATGTGTACTTGACTTCTTATTCAAGTACACATGTAGATTATGAGGTATGGTTGATTGACTCAAGTGCATCCTTTCACTTCAGTCCCCATAGAGAGTGGTTTTGCAAATATGAGAAATATGATGATGGTGATGTCTTCTTAGGGGATGACAGGAATGCCAGAATCATTGGTCATGGAAACCTAAAGTTGAAGTTGCAACATTGAAGGATTACAACACTTACGGGTGTTCAGCATATTCCTGCATTAGCCAAAAATCTCATTTATGTAAGAAAATTGGATGATGGAGGTGTAAAAACAATGTTCGAGAAAGATACCTGCAAACTGGTTCAAGGAGCACTGGTATTGATGCGGAGAGTTTGGGTTGGAACTATGTACAAGATTCAAGGTATCAATATTATTGATGGGTGCAACAATATTGTGGTTCCTGAAAGTGGAGCAAAAAATCTAGTAGTCTTTGGAGAAAATACCATGCTATGGCATCAAATACTTGGACATATTGGAGAGAAGAGCGTTCAAATACTTCATGGTAATGGTATAATAGAAGGTATGTCTAATTTCTCTCTAGATTTGTATTTCTATGAAAATTGTGTATATAGGAAGCAAAATCGAGTGACTTTTCCCCTCTGGCGGTAAGAGGGCAAACTGGATATTAGAGTTTATGCATAGTGATGTGTTTGGATATGTTTCAGTTTCATCACTGGGTAAGTCTGTGTGGTATGTAACATTTATAGATGACTTATCAAGGAATACATGGATATATTTCCTCAAGAAGAAATATGAAGTCTTTGACAGGTTCAAAGAATTTAAGGCTCTAGTGGAAAATCAGAAAAAGAAAAATATGAAGGTGTTGAGGAAAATTAACTGTGGAGAGCTTTCCAAGAACGAATTTGAAGATTTCTGTAAGAAGTGTGGTATAGCATGGAAGAAGACTACTCCATACACACCTTAGCAAAATGGAGTTGCAAAAAGAATGAACAAGACGTTGATGGAAAATGCAAGAAGCATGCTCAGTGGTGTCGGGTTAGGATAGCAGTTCTGGGCAGAAGTGATGGAGACTGCATGTTACCTAGTCAATAGATCACCTTCATCAACATTGGAGAATAAGAATCCACAAGAGGTATGGACTGGTAACAAATCCCCTCTTTCACATATGAGGGTATTTGTATGTGGCACATATGTACATGTTCCAAAGGAGGAAAGAACCAAGTTGGATAATAAATTTGAAAGGTGCATATTTATTGGGTATAAGAATGCTTTAAAAGGTTATAAGATTTGGAACCCATAAACAAGGAAGGTTATCTACAATCGAGATGTGGTGTTTAAAAAGGTGAAAGATGTTACTAAACATGAAGTCCTATCAAAGGAACCTGAGAAGATAGAGTTCGAGCTAAAGGAGGAAGAATCAAACTCTATAGTAGAAGAGGAATCCGAAGATGAAGAGCCACAAACTCCAGCTGTGAGGAGATCAGTTCGAGAAAGAAGACAACCAGAAAGGTATAGTCCATCTTCTTTATGTTCAAAATTTTATCTATCTATTACTGATGATGATCCCAAAGCTGTGAGGGAAGTAGTAGATTCAGAGGATGGAAAACTCTGGAAATAGGCCATGGTTGATGAAATGACATCTTTGCACAAAAAATAGGCTCTGGATCTGGTGGAGTTATCAGCTACAAGGAAACCCATTGGCAGCAAATGGGTGTTCAAGAAAAAGATGAATGCAGAAGGGAAGGTGGAGAAATACAAACCTCGGCTGAAAGAAAAAGTTTATTCCCAAGAGTCGGGGATTGATTTTGGTGATATTGTTTCTCTTGTTTCCAAGGTATCTTCTATTAGATTACTTTTATCGATTGTTGTTGCTTTTGATTTTGAGATAGAAAAGATGAATGTGAAGACAACAATTCTTCAAAGGGATCTGGATGAAGAGATCTACATGAAGAAACCTTAAGGCTTTGCAGTGAAGGATAAGAAAGAACTGGTATGCAAGTTAAAAAAGTCTTTGTATGGGTTAAAACAGTCACCAAGGATGTGGTATCATAAATTTGATACATTTATATGGGGACTTGGCTTCACCAAAATCAAAGCAGATCACTATGTGTATTTAAAATTAATTGGTGACTACGTTATTTATCTTCTCTTGTATGTGGATGATATGTTGTTGGTTGGAAATGACAAAGAAATTATCCAAGATTTGAATACCCAATTGTCCTCCAAATTCAACATCAAAGATCTTGGTGTTGCGAACTATATTTTGGGCATGGAAATTAAATGAGCTCGGGCAAAGAGGAAGCTCTGGTTAAACTAGAGGAAGTATGTCGAGACAATACTATAGAGGATTAATAATATAGGACAATAAACTGGTGAAGGTTACTATTGTTGTAGGTGTAAAGTTATCTGTTGAACAATGTCCCAAGACACAAGAAGAGGAAGAGAACATTTCCCATGTTCCATATGCAAATGCAGTCGATAGCGTGATGTATGCCATTACGGGAATTTTGAAGTCTAAAGTGGGCCTCCTAAGAAAAATGTACAACCAAAAGAAACTTAATAAGAACCAACAGGATTCAAGATGATGATGTCAACTATGGGGGATGATTCACTAGTTTTGGAGTAAAAAGGTAAAAAAAATAATAAAATAATAAAATAATAAAACTACTTTTTCAACTCATATTTTCAGCTTATCTCCCTAAGGTTTTACTCAAATTTCGAGCGGGAGTACTCATTGGATGAAAAATTTAATTCCTCATCCAAGGAGTACCCATGTTCCATACTTTCGATGGACTTCACGACACGAAAAATGATAAATACATGAAAAATGTGAAATAATAGTGGAAATAATAAAATAAGATTAGATTACATCATCAAATTTTAGAGGGAAAAAATAAAAAACTAATTTTTCAACTCGTATTTTCAACTTATCTCCGTATGGGTTTACTCAAATTTGCAACAGAAACACTCGTTAGATGCATAATCTGATTCCTCATCCAAGAATTATGCATGTTTCATACTTTCAATGGATCCCACTAAACAAAAAAATGATAAATACATGAAAAATGTGATTGCAATCACATTTTTCATGTATTTATCATTTTTCGTTTAGCAGGGTCCATCAAAAGTATGAAACATGCAATCACATTTTTCATGTATTTATCATTTTTCATTAAGCAGGGTCCATCAAAAGTATGAAACATGCATACTTCTTGGATGAGGAATCAGATTATACATCCAACGAGTGTTTCTGTTGCAAATTTGAGTAAACCCATGGGGAGATAAGTTGAAAATACGAGTTGAAAAATTAGTTTTTTATTTTTTCCCTCTAAAATTTGATGATGTAAACTAATATTATTTTATTATTTCTACTATTATTTTAGAATTTCCTTAGGAGGCCCATTTTAGACCTCAAAATTCCCCTAATGAATTGTTTGTGCTAGACTAGACATTGCACATGTAGTGGGAGTATTGAGCAGGTTTATGTCAAAACCAGGGAAGGATCATTGGGCAACAGTGAAGCGGGTGAGGTATTTGCCTAGCACTAGTGATTATGGTTTGTGCTACCAAGGAAGACCGAGATTGGACAAAGTTTTGGACATTCGTGGCTTTGTTGATGCAGACTAGGTTAGAGATTTGAATCAGAGAAGATCTACATGTGGGTATGTGTTTAACCTATTTGGAGGTGCATCCAATTGGATGAGTAAGAGATAGTATGTAGTTAAACTTTCAACTACAGAGGTATAATACATGGCAACCACTCATGCAAGCAAGGAAGCAATTTGGTTGCTAGAGATTGTGTTCAAGTATGGGTATAGTGCAATGAGCTACAAGGATAGACTGTGACAGCCAAAGTGCAATTTTCTTGGTAAAGAACCCTGCTTATCATTCAAAGAAAAAGAACATTGATGTTCAATATCACTTTGTGAGGGATATGGTTGAGGAAAAATTGGTGTTGCTAGTAAAGGTGGACACTTTGAAGAAAAATGCAGATGCATTGACAAAGTCTGTGAGCACTAAGAAGTTCTCTTGGTGTAGAGAAACATTGGGCGTTATAGGGGTAGATCAATGATTAAGCTCTCATGTGCCCCCTTGTTGAAAGAAACCAACAAGTGGGAGAATTTTTCGTTGTGTTATAATCTTTCCGTGACTACATCACACGTGAGGGGGTCACAGGGGGGTGGTAGCCCTCACTGTATGCTGCATGGGGCACTTCCCAGGGGTCAGAGGGGGCGGTTGCCCCCCCGTTAGATAGTATGCAAGGGGGCAATAGCCCCGCTACACGGGGTCTAGGGAAATTCCCCGTAAAATTGTTTTGGACCCTATATTAGGTGGGAAAACCTACCTATGGTTTTGTGCATGGATTTCACACATGGTTTTGGGAATGATGGTTTTCTGTCCATGGTATTTTGTAGATCATGTAAAGGGAACTACGGTTATGTTCTAATCCAAGGTTTATGGATGCTTTGACATGTATATATATGTATTGTAACATTTAAAGGAACATAATGAAAAACTCAATCTAGTAGTCTCGGTTTTGTGATCCAAGGGAAAATCCTTTGTGTATATCGATTTTATATTTTATTCTTTCACCGTTGTTTATTTCATGTTTTTAAAATTTTTATGCAGGTAATTTTTGTACAGGGTTAAAACCTATATTTGTCTTGTTGGAAGGTGATTGGTTCACCCCAACTGAGTCAATCAACCACCACATTAAAAGCGTTTGATGGAAGGGCATATAATATTTGTGGGATTCTGAATTCGCTCCAAGTATAACTCGAGGGAAAATATGTCTTCATTGAAGTAGAATTTATTAATGGACCTCTTGATTATAATCCTCTACTCAGACGTACATGGGTTTATTCTATGCTTGTTCTCATTTCGACTTACCTCCAAATGATCACCTTTCCTCATAAAAGCAGGATCGTGGCCATAGATCAACTCAACTTTTTCGCCTTTGATTCCAATGTTACTCGATGTGTCCTTCTTGTAGGGAAAGCTCTAAATTCCTATCAGCTTGTTGGAGTTGGATTGTTGAAGGATTCATCACTCATGGGAACCTTTTCACTCCCTCCTCCTCTCCTTCCCGACTCCTCCCCTTCAGTTTCTTATATCAATATGATATCATTCTCTACAATACTATTTTTTCCATGGATTGTACCTAACGAAACTGACATTCAATTTTTTGGTAAATGAATGCTACTTAGCCTCATTGAGAAATATTATTAAGCCATCCATTCGACTTGTGTGGTGCATCCTGATGTTGTGCCTGCAAGATTCTATCCTACAAGTGTGTTCCATAGGAGCTCACAACTTCCAAGTGATGTACCTGTACCCCTCTACTGAGAGCACATGTCACCCTGTTCTCTTTACTTTTGATGTATCTGATCTCAAAATAAAACTTGTTGATCATGGCCAACCATCTAGCTTGCCTGGTGGTTCAGATTTAGCTAGTCAAACAAATACCTCAACCCAATGTGATCACTCATAAGCACAAATGACATGCCAAGAAGATAGTGCCTCCACATATTTATTGCATGTATAACTAACTCAATATCATATGTTAGGTAGTTCTATTCGTGCTCATTTAGCTTCTAGGACTCATAACATACCACATGTTCATCTTGCATAAGGACTCCACAAAATCCTCTCTTGAAAGAATCTGTGCATACCGAAAACTCTTTTTCTGGATCTACAATCTGTAGTACTGGTGCATGTGTCAACAACTGCTTAAGTTGTTCGAAGCTAGCATCACACTCCTCTACCCATTCAAAATTCTTAAATTTCCTTTGCAATGATGTAATGGGATAAGAAATCTGTGAGAAGTTCCTAATTAACCTCCTATAATAGTCTTCCAGACCCATGAAATATCTCACCGCATCAACATTCTTAGGAGCTACCCACTCCATGATGGCCCTTATCTTCTATGGATCTACTACAATTCCCTCCTTAAAGACAACGTGCCCCAAGTAGTGTACCTTAGTCTTAAAGCAGCTACACTTTCTTAGCTTACCATATGACCGATGTTCCCTCAAAAACCTCAACATTGTTGTTGAATGCCTGGTGTGCTCTTCCTCAATTTTAGAATATACGAGTATATCATTAATGAACCTAATAATAAACTTATCAAATATGGATGCAACACACTATTCATCAAACACATGAATGTAGCTAGAGAATTATTTGAACAAAATGGAACAACAACAAACTCATAATGCACGTACTAGTCCTTAAAGCAGTCTTGTAAATGTCCTCCTCTTTGACATTTACCTGATGGTATCTGGATCTCAAGTCAATATTCGAGAACACCACTTCTCCCTTGACCTGATCGAACAAGTCATCAATCCTCAACAAAGTATATCTATTCTTGATAGTAACTTTGTTCAACTACCTGTAATTAATGCATAATCTAAGATTACCATCTTTCTTCTTCACAAAAAAAATGGGTCTGCCCCATGGTGATACACTTGACCTAATGTATTCCTTGTCCAAAATTTCCTTCAGCTGTAATTTTAACTCAACCAACTTAGGTGTGCTCATCCTATAAGGTTCTTTCAATGTTGGAGTTTCCCCTGGAACTAACTCAATCAAAAAGCTTACTTCCCTGTGAGGTGGCAACTCTGTAATATCCACTGCATCCTCAACCACCTTACCTTTATCACTAGAAATGTGTACTATAAATATCTTGCACCCTTTTCCGTGCCTATGCTTTTCTTGCATAGTTTTCACCATCCTAACTAGTGTGGCCTTCTTCTTACCTTGCAAGACTCATAGTTCTCCATTGTAATCAATACACTCAGTAGATTTTTCATAGCAGTCAACCTTAGTTATATGTAGATACAACCAATCCATGCCCACCAACATATTGTATGATCCCAACGGTAACACATTCAAATGTGTTGTTGTAGGCATACCATTTAAATAAAATGCACAAGCTCTTACCCAATGATGAACTTGCTTCTGTGTACCTGTATCCAACTACACTAGCTAATACTCTCCATGCAATTCCTTATTCAAACCACACTTATCCACCAAGTCAGGACTAACATGGCCATAATTATATCTAGGGCCTATCAAAATATAAACAACTTGATCACAAAGCTTACTATCCATCTTAATGATAGAGGCCTGGTGTTCTGCCTACCTGTTGTCCACTACTGCATAGATACATGGAATACTTTGACCAACGTCCCCCTATGCATTGTATATCTGAGCCCTACCACCCTAGTTCTATGGACAATCTCTCTTAAGGTGTTCCTTGCCACATGTCCAACACTCCAAACGACTAGTACCAACACCTCTATGTGGCTACTGCGGATGTGACCCATGTCCCTATCTAGCTACATTAAATCTCTTTTGCAGTGCCACATTTTCTTTCTCATATGCATGCTAAGGCCTTTTCCTCTTAGGTTTCCATTTACCTTTACCTTTGTCCTTTCCTTTCCATCCATGTTTAGATTCATTATTACACTTTGATCGTTCACAAAAATTCTTTAGTTTACCAATAACTTCCTCAAGTGACTGAGGCTCATCATACTCAATCGAATCTTTAAAGACTAATGAAAAACCATTGACAAATCTCTAAACTTTAGTCTTGTCATCAATAAGATACAATACATACGTCAATAGTTCTCAAAACTTGGTCATGCACTCTTCATCTATCATTGATCCCATCTTTAGATCATAGAATTATTTGGCCTTACTATCATAGTACCTTTCTGACAAGTACTTCTTCCTGAAAATTATCTTGAACTCTTGCCAGCTCAAGTCATATATCCTGAAGTCTCTAACCCGCTTAACATCATCTCACTAGATGTATGTCTTACCTTTCAAGTTGAAGATAGGTATTCTAGCCTTCATGTTATCTGTGTACTCATGCAACTCAAAGAATTTGTTCATTCCAAGTATCCAATCCTCTGTGTCTCCCGAGTTCTTCACATATCCATCAAAAGTAGGTGGTTTCCCTTTCTTCAATTCATCCGGTAAGTATCCCATATCATTCCTCCTGTAAGGATGATAGCGACGACGATCATGATGTCTATCAGAACTAGAACTAGAATAATACATGTACTCACGACCCCTCCTTTCCGAAGTGTCCAACAACCTACCATCTCTCACTGTGTCAGATTTATCTGACTTGTGTCTACCAGGAGATCTATTACCATATGCTCCATTAGTCCCATCCTCATGCGCATGGCTGATTTGGAGTGGCCTTTGTCACTGCATTTCTGACGAACTCTAAAGAAATATAACATTCACCTCTGTCTGATTCTCTTGTGCCTGTATGATCCGATCATTATTTTCCATTCAACTCCTTATGTCTTCTTTCAAGTTTCTCAATGTATCAGCCAAATCAAAAATATGCCCCACACCATGTTGCTCATCTAATGCATAGGGAGATTCTATGTAGTCTACCACCTTGTTAGCCATTTGATCTTTCTCTTCCTAAAATTCATAATATGTTAGATAAACCAAATCAAAATAAACCAATGTACCTTAGTAGACCTAGGGGAGGATACCTTTTCTGGAAGATCACTAAATTAGAGTAATACATGTATAACATAATCATAATATCATAGCAACATTCACAAGTAAATGTATCAGCTCATAAACATCACTCCAACTAGGATCCAATCATCAATGGAAGGCCATATCAACAATGCATGCTATGACCTCATGCATGAAAACAAACATTACACCATTATACACATTTCTACATGAAATCAACAATATGCATAAGAAATACCTAGTCAACTATAAATACGCATAAGCACATGTAGTCAAACATAATCGATCAGTTCTTGCAATAAACCTACAAGACTGATACATGTAATCAAAATATTAAAAATGTAACATAGCATACAAGGATGTAAGTAGGTGACATAAAATCAACATGTAAGTGACAAATAACCATATAGAGTCAGTCAAATACTCTTCATGAAATCAACATCAAATTCTCCATGATAACCATACTACAACCCTAATCCAACATCAAGCAATCGAAACAAGTATATAAGTGTAAGAGACACACATGAAATTGACATTCATGCATGACCAACACATTCAACCCATCCATTCTGAGAGTTGAACCATGCTCTGATACCACTCTGTAACACCCTCCTCTCAGATCCACCCAAGTAGCCATGCCAACAAGGGTAAACATGATACGGGAGGCTACTATGATCAGATTTGACCTCCTAGGTAACCTTAAGGAAGTGGAATTGATAGAACACCACACTCTGCCATACAACATCATCAACAAAACCATCACGAGACAAGTCAACCACTTAGACAACCTATCCTTGGGTCCCACTGATGTTCTGGACCTCTGAGGCCATACTAGCTCTCATGCTGTGGGAAAGGGAGTGGCTAGAGACCTAAAGTTTCTCTCATAGGCCTTCTTACTAGTGACTCTGGACTAAAGTTGCTAGTTCTGTACCAATAACCCTAATATTTAAGCCACTTTTTCAGACCCACAGCCGAGGCCACTACCCAGAATGGAATGAAAGCTCAAAATCAAGTAAAATACAGGGAAACAATGATGCAAAAGAAATAATCTCAACAAGACCTTAACCAAACCCATACTAGCCATGATAGGTATTTTGTCAACATGTCATTGACATGTAACCTACAAGCGTAAACAAAATAATTAAGTGTAGGGATCTCATACTTATTTGAGAATTTATATGAACCATTATTCCCTCATGCCATTTGCTGCATTATCATCTATTAGGCCATAGACATATTATCCATTCATATACAAGTAAAAACATGTTGAGATCCATACATAGTTGTTGTCATAAAATGTGCATATAACCAGCATAATAGGAATAGAAATACAATAAACATATCATCCATCGAAATCCATATATACAACAGTACATTTGCACATAGAAATCAAGAGAATGAATTTCTCATTAATTAATGCAATCAACCAACAGGAGATGATACTATCACATTCCACTCGACCATAGAATGGATGAGAAAAATATCACTTCA
Source organism: Pinus taeda (assembly GCA_000404065.3). Classification (NCBI taxonomy): domain Eukaryota; kingdom Viridiplantae; phylum Streptophyta; class Pinopsida; order Pinales; family Pinaceae; genus Pinus; species Pinus taeda. Next base: position 188,056 of record APFE030778317.1, on the reverse strand, counting down.
GCCATTCACCCTCGTGCCAGATTCTAAGCATGAATGTGGGACTCAAACCAAAAGAACTCAATCAAGGCATACCGAGGCCAAACCACCTCACCCTCATCAATAGAAACCGGGCTTTACTGTAATCCATCTCAGATCACTAGGCCAATACAATGAACACATCATAGCAGGATTTACCATGATCTCCACCTGTTCACTAGGCCAAACAAGCATGGATTCCACCCGATTTCTCCATATACACCATGAGAAATTTTCATGTCTCCCAGTCTCTCTGGCTTTACCACAATCCAAACCCAGATCACTAGGCCCTAAACCAAGACCCACTCTCAAGGATTGACCACATATCTTAAACCTGGGATTACTAGGCCCAATGGAGAGAAAACTACATCTTGGATTTACTGTATATCTCACCATTCACTGACGAGGATTCCTAGGCCCATTGGAGCAACACAATCATGGCTTTATCGCAACCCACAGTCTGGCTTAGGTTTCACTATGCTAGTGGCTTTACCGTGATCTAGAGTCTATTTTAGGGACCATTAGGCCATGTGCTCTATCATACAGAGATCCACCCCACTCAAATTTGAATCCATCTGACAATCCAGCTGAACCAAAACATGAGAACCCCATTACACCATGGATATTTGAAAATGGAAAGGCTAGGCTGAAAAACATTGTTACTCCTGGAAAAACCCACGCCATCATAGAAAATAACCACATGAAATGCCATGCATGCCAAATATAGTAAGGAAAATACACATGCAAGTCATTACCTACAATGAAGCCCATTGTAGCTTCTTGATCCTGCCTTTCCCTACTTGATCTTTGCTTCCTCTTGCCTTCTTTTCTTTTCTTGCTCCAATGGCAAAGTGCTCCAAGAAAAAAATGTAAGTATACAAGAGTATGAGAGAGAGAATAATGGGAGTGCTCCAAAACTGAACTTACAAAAGGTTACCAATTGATCCTCATAAGCCTTTTTATGAATGAGGCCTCTATTTTCTTAATTTTCCATTATTTTCCTTCATTTTCCTCCTCACATGAAACCTATTACCTTTCATCTCCTTTTTCTCCTAATTTCCATTATTTTCATAAATAATCATGCCAAAAATTCCATTTTTGCCTTTCCAAATCCTTATCATTTCCTTTGCCAATTTCCTTAGCCATTTCCTTTTCCAATTTCCTTAGCCATAAACAACCAAATGAACACCCCCTACGATGTCCTGCCTAACATTTAGTTTTGAATAAATGTCTTAATCATCTGTGGTTATTGTTTTTAACTTTTATTACATGGAATTTTCAATAGGGTTGTTACACTTTCTCGCGCATATTCTCTATTGATAAAAGCATCATGGACATTGTGATGTTCAACGATGCACCATGGGATGAACACAATCATTAGTCTTCCTTAACAGATTTCATTGAGGATAATCTTTGTGATGTATACTTGCCTAATTTTGTTAAGCCTTGTATGCATTTCATTATCGTTGTTGGTCCCTTTATGAATTGGTTTATCGACTTTATGACATGTAACCCTCACTCGTTCAAGGGGCATGGATATATCATTGTCATTGCTAACTACTTTACTAAGTGGGCTGAAGCGATGCCTACATTTAAAAACAATAGTGAAACAAGTATATACTTTTTGTTCAACCACTTTATTTTTAGTTTTAGTGTCCCGCAAGTAATAGTTACGGATCACGGGAAGCATTTTTGGAATCATATGATGGCTGAATTACCTTCCAAATTAGGACTGTCACATGAAAATTCAACTATTTATTATCCTTAGGATACCAGACAAGTTGAGGCTATCAACAAAGTTCTTAAGAATATGCTTCAATGTATGATAGGGATCCATGAAACAGACTAGCACTTGCTTCTCTATGCTACCTTATGAGCATACCGAACCTCAGTTAGGACTGTTATTTGATTCACACCCTTATATGGGTTGGAAGTGATCCTTCCCATCGAATGTGAAATTTCATTTTTGAAACTAGCTATCGAGCTTATTCCTACTACTTCCATAGAGGAGGAGTGTTTTTACATCTAACATTTTTGGATGAAACCTAGCGTGATGGCTCTTTAGCTAATGAAGCTCATAAAAAAATTTTAATCCTAGAGTCTTCTCAGAAGGAGATCTAGTTTTCTTATATAACCAAGAGGCCAATAAGTTAGGTCCATGAAAGTTCCATCCAATGTGGCTAGGCCCATACATTGTCAAGTGTGTTCTTGCAAAAGGGGCCTATGAGTTATTAAACCTTGATGGATTGTACCTAAAAAAATACTATGCTTGATCCCATGTGTCGTACACTGTGTACATATTATCTACAGGAGTGTTGATTTTGTTTGCAATGTGTTTTTCAGAGTTTCCCATGGTTTCTATTGATTATTTTTACTTTTGAATTGTAGATGTCAACCTCTGTCGAACCGTATATTGGTTATGCCAATGGTGCTAGTTGTAATACTCATAACCTATCTTCTGCCTTTGCTCCAAATGGCAAGTTAGTGAGCATGCAAGGCATTTTCATTGGTCACTCTACTAACAACATCGTTGAGTATGGCATAGTTGTTGAGATACTACCTTATACTATTTCACATGGTAGCCATCGTATAGAAGTCAAGCTTGACTCACAAATTGTAGTACTACAACTCGCTAACATTTATTCAGTGAAAAATCCCACCATCGTTCTCATGGTTTTGAGAGTGCATCTTCTGGAAAGAAATTTTGGTTTCATATGATATGAACATATTTATAGAAATATAAAAACATTAGCAAATGCCCTAGCTATTTTTTTTATAGACATTTGTAGCGAAGGTAAATAACTTTCAATTCACATCACATCATATTGAAAGCGGAATTTTAACTAGGAAACACTGAATATATATATTATATATATAATATATAATATATATTATATATATATATATATAATATATATATATATAATATATATTATAAATATATATATATATATAATATTAAGATTTATTTTATAAAATGTGTGCCCCAATACACATATGGCTAGATCGCCCATATAAAAACTGCATGGAAACATTTAAGTAGACAAATCAATGGTGCTCATGATAAAATGACATTGCATGAGTTATCTTGCGTAGTAATCAACCAATACAACTAGGCACTCTAATAGCATGTTACTGAAGTTAAAAGTGAAGTTGATCGACAATAGTCTCATCAATCTCATGTGTGAGTCCCTTCATGTGGTGCTCCACCTTTGATAGGATCTCAACTAACTCAAGATCTCGTAGTGCATCTCGGCCTACGACAGTTGCCTGTACTGGTTCCACTGCCTCCTCCTCTGCTTGTCTCTCTATGCTACAGAGATATGTAGAATCTATTGGTCGAACATGTCCAATATATGCATGAAAAAGTCAAAGAGTTTAGTCTTGGAAACATCAAATAGTTTAGTTTCAGAAACATCAAAAAACAAAAAACAAAAAAATCGTATAACTTTCAAAAAATTAATGGTCAAAGTATCTTACTTGAAGCATCCCATTTCTCACCCTTAGGCAAATCGAGCTCAGGGTCATCATGGAAATCCATCCCTATGTAAGGATAATCATCTATAATGATGAACTGTATCTGTAGCCACCCAAATAATGCTAGTGAAAAGCTAATCGTTGCTGGACCTTCATGTCAGGCCATGTGGTCTATTCACCTCCTCATCCATGGGTCCCTCAGATCAATGGGCTTCAGTACAATCTATTGAGGTTGCAGTAATGGTACCTGTTATAGATAAAAATAGACTAATATCGTGTGATTGTCGAAGTTCTTCAACTGAATCCACTCCTTTTATTTAGTAAGTTGTTCCTTCAAATTGACCAAGACACCCTTGCTCTAGTTGAATACTTTTAGCTCTAGACAATCTATCCCATACTGCATGTATGATCTACTCACTAAATGTAGTGTTGAGTTATCTACCAATCCTACAATAATGCTCAAGATCATTCTCAAAGGTAATTGGGTCACATCCTTTATACTGATATTTCCATCCCTAGTCGGAAGGGATCGAGGTCTGCAATAGGTAGCGATATAGTCTTTCATCATCTCACTGCCACTTCTTTCACCTAGAAGAGAGATGGGAGCACCTCGCTTTGACAAGCCTGTCAGAAAGTGAATATTCTCTACATGTATCTCAAGTATATTTTCCCAAAACTTGAACACTTGTACCTGAATATCCCATGAAAGAACAGGGAGTTTCAACAACTCTATCTCTTTCCTCATACCAGGAAGCCAGAATAATTTTAATAACCCACAATTTTTTAGCACTTGGATGGTATCAAGGTCATTTTCCGCATTCAAATCTTGTTCCTCATGTTCTCTTTCTCTCCAAATGAATGTCATTTTTTGCTAATGGGTACCCGAAACATCAACAAGTAATTCATTAGGCTCTTTTCCATGCAAAATATATGACAAAATTTGAGTCAAAACTAAAAGAAGACATGGAGATATGTTCCAAAGGCAACCTAGGAATGTTTGACAGAGTGTTGCACCTTTATCTGTAGTGTTTCTATATCTAGGTGCAACTCCATTTTAGCAAATCAGGGGTGTGCTAATCCCAAGGTGTTTTTTATGAACTTGAGGTGCATAAAAACACAAAAATGAACCATGGAAAGATAAAGAAAGGTTTTAGTTCGTACCTGGAAGTGATGACTTGAAATGGTTCCCCAGACTAGCCACAATCAACTATAGAAGATTGAGGGAAAAAGAGATCCAAATACTCACTATTGAAGATAAAATGTGAAATGGTAAAAATGAAAAGTCATTTTGAATATTTATGGTCATTTTCTCTTTATTTTTATTCATTTTTAGTATTTTGACATAGACATGCTTCGTTTTTTATATGAAACATGTATGCTTAATCCTTCTTGTGGTGTTTTGAGCAGGTTGACAATTGTTAACATCTATTTTATTATGTTTTGAATAGGTTATTTTAACCAAAGAGTATACTTTTATCTCTTTTTCAAGCTATATAAACCTATGAAAGAGGAATCCCCCTGCAGGTCTCTTTTAGCTCTTTTCAGACTCCCAAAATATGAAAAGATTTTCGAGCACCTGACTTTTCGAAATTGTAAAAGTATTTGGAAAGACATCTACTCAGTATAAGTTTAACTCTTTTCCGGATTGAGATAAACTAGCGATGAAAAAGGAATACCTTAGTTGAACATGGCTAAGAGGTTCTCTTAGGTATTGTTTTCTACCTTTTCAAACCTAAAGGACTACCTACAAAAAGGAACATTTGGAGTTTTATTTTCGCCTCTTTTTTAAAATATCTAAACATGAAAAAGATGTTGAGTTTTACCTCCACCAGACTCATAAAAACATCAAAAGAGTGACGGACTCATCTATGATGACAAGGTTGAACCAATCCTTCCCATGGTTTGTTAAATATACTTGGAGGGATTCATCCGAAGGATGAAATTACTGATCCAACATATATTGTCTTCCTCAAGCTTATTAAAAAATAAAGAGGTATTGATCAATATGGTTGGGGAAATTCGGAAAACAAGGGATTCCATTTTGCTAATGGTAGCGAGTTTCTCTTGAAAACAACACCCTTCCACTTCATCTCTATTGTTGTTAGGTTGGGTAATCTACTTGTCCTTTGGTTATCATACCATTTTCAGAGCCTCCATTTCAGTTTTTATGCCAACTCCATTTAGTGTTGTCGGTGTGTTCAAGAGAATTCATTTAGTTGATCTCTGCTACAATACTCTTGAGCCTTCATTCCATGTCTACCTTTCTTGATCTAGTTCCATATCAACAACATTTTTATGATTTTATCTCAATCATGATACCCGTTTCGTCGCATTGATGGGAGGTACATCAAGGCCCTCTCGCGATGGGTTACTTCCTCTCGACATTATCACATCATTTAGGAAGTTGACTGAGAAACAAACCTTTGGTACCTTGTTGCACTCATACATCAATGGAACGTTTCCTTGCTCTCGGCAGAAATTTTACATCAATGGACTTCAACCAAAAGATTATGGGTGGTGTTCGACATCAACTCAGCTATTCACACCATACTTATTGTACTATAGTACCTTAAGATCCACTAACATCATCGGTGGTTTCTCTCGTGTATGTTAACAACTTACATCAAATGTGGTCGCTAAAAACATGGTGTCTACCATGTTCAACTCTAACTCATTGATTCACATGGTTAGACTCGTGCATTGGTTGGTCATGTGAATAAGATAGAAGAACCAAAATCTAGTTTCATCCTTCTGGGTTGTGATTTTAGGAGCTATACAAAGAACAAAATGTATGATGACCATTATCATATAAGTAGTCATCCAGTCATGGGTCTAGCAATTTCATATATGGACGCATCTTTTGATCATTATACATGTTCTATTAGCTTATGAGATGATTATGGGTATGCCTCCCTCAGAAAACAAAGACGTAATTTTCTAAATGTATTGTAACAGATGAAGCTTGCCTGTTTTCCTTGATCCAAACTTGTCACAAGGTAAAGCACTTCAATCGTTAAACATGATCTCTAACTCTGCACTTTATGAAGCATTTTGTTTTAGGCCATTTTATCACCTCTGATTAGTGAGCCTCCTAATGGGATCAATAAGCATCATATTCCCCCTTTTCACCGTCTTTCATAAAGCCCTAAGCATGTTCCCATCATCCCCCATAATTGCAGCCCTAAACTACATCATCTAAGCCATTTTTAGGAGTAATGCTCCTTGTATGCCTACTGGAGTATGATCAACTACAGGTTGCTCCACGGTGGCCTGAATTGGTCACTAGCTATGTTCATCCCTTTGCACCTATGATGGTTCTAGAAATCTGGGAGAATGATCAGGATTCCAAAAGCTTCTCCTTCTAGGAGTTTTCGGAAGTTGTTTTAACTACTCACCTTGGATAAAACATTTGGATCATATCCTACACTACTTTGGAGTTTTCACCACTTATCCTTTAATCCTATCCCTCCATCAAAGGTGGATCTCAAACCTTATATTAGTAATTGGACAAGAACTCCCAACTTACCCTACTTATTTATATATTCCAAGCCTTCTATGGGGTTGGGGGTTGGATCTTGGAGAGTGATTATGCCCTTATGTTGTTGCAGTGAGTGGTTATTATCTCATACATTTAGGGTGATTGGAGGTGCATATTGTGACAAGGAAATGACAAGTCAACAACTTGGAGGAGCTCTTCTACCAGATCAACTACTACTTATGGTTGTAATCTCCTTCCATTTATATTAATGAAAATAATTCATTGTTTTCCTATATGTGATGTTGTTATTTCATATATTTCAATACCATGTTGATCTATTGAATCAAGTATTTAGATGATACTACATAGATCTCATAGTTTCTTGGCTTGTGTTATCTGACTATGCAAGTTCTAATTTTGGCATTCAGATCTTGAATTGGAGCTTCCGAGCTAAAGGAGAAAAGTGTGCGAAGGATTCCAGGTAGACCTCACTCCATTATCTATTTAATTCAAGTAAAAGTATTGATTTCCTTGTCTCTCTGTTTGTTCTAAGTTCACAACTGACCTAGCGGAGATACTTTTGTTCGCAATCGTAAATCCCGTATTGGTGACCATACTAGGGAATAACCTCTTAAATCTCGTAAATACCTCGTCCATAATAGAACGGTGAATGTATTAACACGAAACGGCCTGAATCATGTCTATGTCTTGCTAGAAGGCTATTGGTTCACCCCAAATGAGTCAATCAACCACAACATTAAAAGCCTTTGATGGAAGGAGATATAAGCCTTCTAGGATTCTGAATTCCCTCAAAGTAGAACTTGGGGAAAAAATTGTCTCCGTTGAAGTAGAAGTTATTGATGGACCTGTTGATTATAATATTCTACTAGGACATACATGGGTTTATGCTATGCTTTTCATCATTTCGACTTACTTCTGAATAATTTCCTTTCCTCATAAAGGCAAGATCATGGCCATAGATCAACTCACCTTTTCTGCATCTAATTCCAATGTTACTGGAAGTGACCTTCTTCTATCAACTTGTCGTAGTTGTATTGTTGAAGGATTCATCACTCATGGGAGCCTTTTTTCTCCCTCCTACTCTCCTTCCTTTCTCCTCCCATTCAGTTGCTTACATCAATATGATATCATCCTCTATGATCTTGCACAATCCATGGATTGTACCTTATGAAAATGACATCCAATTTTTTGGCGACCAAATGTTGCTTAGCCCCATTGAGCAAGATTACGAAGCCATCCATTCGACTTGTGTAGCCCATACGTTTTCTTCAATTAATTGAGTAGATCGATCGTTGGATTATGGCATGCACTTTGATCCTTTCTCATGCATATTCTCTATCGATGAAAGAATCATGGAGATCATGATGTCAAATGACACATTGTGGGACGAACATCATCATCGGTCCTCCTTACTACATTTCATTGCGAATAATCTCAGTGATGTATACTTACCTAATTTTGTCGAGCCTTATATACATTCCATTACCATTGTTGGTCTCTTTGCAAAATGGGGCATCGAATTTATGACATCTAACCCTCATTCGATCGGGTGGCATGGATATATCATTGTCACTATTGACTTATTTACTAAGTGGGTCGAAGCGATGCATACATTTAACAACACTAGCAAAATGGCTACATATTTTGTCTCCAACCACATTATTGCTAGGTTTGGTGTTCTGCAAGAAATAGTTACGGATCACGAGAAGCTTTTTTGGAATCATATGATGACCGAATTAACTTCCAAATTGGGAATTTCACATGAAAATTACACTCCCGATTATCCTCAGGTTGTCAAACAAGTTGAAGCTATAAACAAAGCTCTTAGCTCCCTCCTCCTCTCCTTCCCAGCTCCTCCCCTTCAGTTTCTTATATCAGTATGATATCATCCTCTATTATCGTAGCCAATCCATGGATTCTACTTGATGAAAATGACATCGAAATTTTTGGCAACCGAATGTCGCTTAGCCGTGTTGAGCACAATTACGAAGCCATCCATTTTTCTTGTGTGGCCCATATGTTTTCTTAGATTAATTGGGTAGATCAATTGCTAGATTATTGCACACCCTTTGATTGTTTCTCACACATATTATCTATTGACGAAAACATCATGGAGATCATGATGTCAGATGACATGTTGTGGGATGAACATCATCATCGGTCCCCTTTGCCAAATTTCATTGAGGATAATCTGAGTGATGTATACTTACCTAATTTTGTTGAGCCTTGTATTCATTCCATTATTGTTTTTGGTCCCTTTGTGAAATGGGGTATTGACTTTATGACAAGTAAGCCTCATTTGGCTAGGGGGCATGGTATTATCATTGTTATTGTTGTCTACTTTACTAAGTGGGCCGAAGTGATGCCTACATTTAACAACACTAGCGAAATGGATACATACTTTTTCTTCAACCATGTTATTGCTAGGTTTGATTTTTTGTAAGCAATAGTTGTGGATCATGGGAAGCATTTTCAGAATCATATGATGACTGAATTGGCTTCCAAATTGGGAATTTCATATGAAAATTCCACTCCCTATTATCCTCAGGCTACGAGACAAGTTGAGGCTATCAACAAAGTTCTTAAGATTATGCTTCAACGTATGATAGGGGTCCATGAATCAGATTGGAACTTTCTTCTCTATCATACCTTATGGGAATACCAAACCTTAGTTAGGTCTGCCACAAGATTCACACCCTTCCAAGTTGTTTATGGTCTGGAAGTAATCATTCCCATCGAATGAGAAATTCCATCATTGAAACTAGCTATCAAGCTTATTCCTTCTACTTCCGCAAAGGGGGAGTGTCTTTTACATCTAAGTCATTTGGATGAAACTCGGCGTGATGGCACTTTAGCCAACGAAGCTCATAAAAGACTCATCAAAGTGCAATATGACAAAAGTGTCAAGCCTTATTAGAGAACTTTTGAGGTCTAAAATGAACCTCCTAAGAAAAATGTACAACCAAAATAAACTTTATAAGAACCAATAGGATTCAAGATGATGATGTCAACAATGGGGGATGATTCACCATTTTTGGGGTAAAAAATTAAAAAGATTAAATAATAATAAAATAATAAAACTACATTTTCAACTTGTATTTTCAACTTATCCCCCTAAGTTTTTATTAAAATTTCGAGTGGGAGTACACGTTGGATGAAAAATTTAATTCCTCATCCAACGAGTGCCCATATTGCATACTTTCAATGGACCCTACTAAACAAAAAATGAGAAATAAATGAAAAAGTGTGATTGCAATCACGTTTTCCATGTATTTCTCATTTTTCATGTAGTAGGGTCCATTGAAAATATATTTCAACATGGGTAATACTTGGATGAAAAATCAAATTATTCATCCAATGAGTGCTCTTGCTCGAAATTTGAGTAAACCCATAGGGAGATAAGTTGAAAATACTTGTTGAAAAAGTAGTTTTTTCTTTTTTCCCTCTAAAATCTGATGATGTAATGTAATATTATTTTATTCTTTCCACTATTATTTCATAAATTCCTTAGGAGGCCCAATTTAGACCTCAAAGTTCCCCTAATGAGAGTCTTCTCGGAAGGGTTCTCTTATATGACCACGAGGCCGATAAGTTATGTCCACAAAAGTTCCAGCCTATGTGGTTAGGCCCATACATTGTCAAGCATGTCCTTACAAAAGGGACCTATGAGGTAGTAGACCTCGATGGAGTTCCACTAGCATAGCATAAAAATGTGTTGTACCTCCAAAAATACTATGCTTGATCCCGTCTGTAGTACATTGTGTATATACTATCTATATGAGTGTTGAGTGTGCATGCAGTGTGTTTTCATAGTTTCCCATGGCTTCTATTGATTCTTTTTAATTTTGGATTGTAGATGGTGCTAGTCAAGTACTCCGAACCTATCCTTTGCCTATGCTCCAAATGGTGAGCTAGTGAGCATGCAAGGGATTGGCATTGGTCATTGTACTAACAACATCAATGAGTATACCGTAGTGGTTGAGTTACTATATTATGTTATTTCACATGGTATATGTCATATAGCCATCAATATTAATGCACAGGTCATAGTACTACAACTCGCTAATATCTATTCAGTGAGAAATTCCACCATCCTTTTACAAAAAAAATTCCCCATGACACATATGGCTACATCGCCCATATAAAAAATATATGCAAACATCTAGGTAGGCAGATCAGTGGTTCTCATTATAAAACGAAATTGCAGAAGCTATCTTGCAAAGTAATTGACTAATACGACTTGGCACTCTAATAGTGGGTTGTTGAAGTCGCAACAGAAGATGATCGACCACGATCTCATCGATCTCATGTGTCAGTCCCTCTATGTGGTACTCCACCTCTGATAGGATCTTAGCTACATCAAGATCCCATAGCGCATCCTATCCTATTGCAGCTAATTGTACTAGTTCCATTGCCTCCTCCTGTGGTTGTCTCTCTGTGTGATGGAGATATGCAACACCTATTGGCTGAATAGGTCCAATATCTACATGAAAACATCAAATAGTTTAGTCTCACAAAAATCAAAAAACACAAAAAAAAAATCATACGACTTTCAAAAACTTAATGGTCAAAGCATCTTACATGAAGCATCTAATTGCTCACCCTCAGGCAACTTGAGCTCAATATCATCATGGAAATCCATCCCTGCATAAGGATAATCATCAAGAATGATGAACTTCTGTGCAACGACCCAAAGAAGGCTAGTGAAAAGCTTATCGCTGATGGACTTGTATGCCGGGCCATGTGGTCTCTCCACCTCCTCATCTGTGGGACCCTTGGATTAATGGGCTGGAGTACAATCTGTTGAGGCTGCAATAATGATACCCACTCTATAGCAAAAGAGACTAAGATTGCGCCATAGTTGAATTCCTTTAATTGAATCCCCTCCTTCTCTTTAGTAATTTATTCCTTCAAATTGACCAAGACACCCTCACTCTAGTTGAATGTTGTTGGCTCTAAACACTCTATCCCATGCTACATGTATGATTTGATTGCTACATCTAGTGTTGACATGCCTACTAATCTTGTAATAATGAACAAGATTGTTCTCAAAGGTAATTGGGTCACATCCTTTATACTAATCTTTCCATCCCTGGTAGGAAGGGCTTGACGTCTGCAATAGGTAGTGATACAGTCTTTCATAGTCTCACTGCCACTTCTTCCACCTAGAAGAGAGATGGGGGAACCTTGCTTTGAGAAGCCCACCAAAAATTAAATATCCTCTACCTGTATCTTGAGTACATTTTCCCCAAGCCTGAATGCTTGTGGATGAATATCCCATGAACAGACAAGGTATTTCAACAACTCTATCTATTACCTCATACCAGGAAGCCAGAAGAATTTCAATAACCCACAATTTTTTAGCGCTTGGATGGTAACACGGTAATTTTCTGCATTGAAACATCGTTCCTCATATTCTCTTTCTCTCCAAATGAATGCCTTTTCGTGCTAATGGGTACCTGAAAAATCAACAAGGAATTCAATTAGCTCTTTCCCATGAAAAAATCTAACGACGTTTGAGGCAAAACTGAAAGAAGACTTGGAGATATGTGCCCAATGCACCCCAGTAGTGTTTGATAGAGCATTGCACCTTTGTCTACAGTGTTTCTATATCTAGGTGCAATGCCTTTTTTAACACATGGGGGTTGCATTGGTCCCATAGAATTTTTTATGAATCCCAGGGGCCTCAAAACCTTAAAAAAATTTCATAGAAACACAAAAATGAACCATGGAAAGATAGAGAAAGGTTTTAGTTCCTACCTAGAAGCGAAGGCATTCGAAATGGTTCACTAGATTGGCCACAATCAGCTGCCAAAGATGAAGGGCAAAAGCGCTCCGAATACTCACTGTTGAAGGTAAAATGTGAAATGGTGAAAATGAAAAGTCATTTTGAATATTTAAGTTCATTTTCTCATTAATTTTATTCCTTTTAGTATTTTTACCTAGATATGCTTCTTTTTTACTATGAAATAGGTATATTTAATCCTTCTTATGGTATTTTAAGTAGGTCGACAGTTGTTAGTAGGTTTTTTATTATGTTTTGAACATGTTATTTTAACCAAAGAGTACACTTTTATCTCTTTTTTGGGCTCTATAAACCTATGAAAAGGGAACCCCCCTAAAGTCCTCTTTCAACTCTTTTCAAACTCCCAAAATATGAAAAGATTGTCGAGCACTTGTCTTTTCGAAATCGTAAAAGTAAATTAAAATACGTCTACTCAGTATAAGATTAACCCTTTTGTGGAATAAGGTAGACTAGATATAATGAAGGAATACCTTAGTCGAACATGGATTCTTGGGTATTTTACCTACCTTTTCGAACCTAAGGGACTACCTACGAAAAGGGGCATTTGGATTTTTCTTATGCTCCTCTTTTTGAAACTCTCTAAACATTAAAAATATGTCGATTTTTGCCTTCGCTAGCCTCATAAGAACATCAAAAGAGTGACAAAATCATCTATCATGATGGGTTTGAACCACTCCTTCTTGGGGTTCATTAAATATACTTGGAGGTATTCATCCAAAGGATGAACTTACAAATAAAGCATATGGTATCCTCCTCAAGCTTGTTAAAAAAGAAAGAAGTATTGACTACTATGTTTGGGAATATTTGGAAAACAAGGGAATCCATTTTTCTAATGGCAGCGAGTGACTATTGAGCATGACACTCTTCCACTTCATCTTCGTGGTTGTTGGGTTGGGTAATCTACTTGTATTTTGGTTATCATACTATTTTCAGAGCCTCCATTTTGGTTTTGGGTCAATGTTGCCAACTTCATTCAGTTGATCTCTACTAGAATACTCTTAAGCCTTCATTTCATGTTTTCCTTTCCCGATCCAGTTCCATATCAACCTTATCCTGATGATTCTATCTCAATCATGATACTCATTTCGTGTCATTGATGGGGGATACATCAAGACCCTCTTGCAATGGGTTGCTTCTTGTCAACATCAATGCATAATCCACAAAGTTAAATTATAAACACACCTTTGGTACCTTGGTTCTTGCATACATCATTGGAAAGTTTCCTCGCTCTTAGCAACAGGTTTACATCAATGGCCTTCGAATGAATATTATGTGTGGTGTTCGAAATCAACTCATTTATTCACATCATGCAGATTGTACTATAGTACCTTGAGAACCATTAACATCATTGGTGGTTTCTCTCATGTTTTTTAACCACTTACATCATTGGTCGGTAATCAGATGGTGTATGCCATGTTAGACTCCAGCTCATTGATTCACATGGTTAGAATCATGCATTGTTTGGTAGTGTGAATGAGATAGAAGACCCTGGATCTATTTATTCATATGTAGACATTCCTTCTGATCATTATACATGTTTCTTTAGCTTATGAGCTCATCATTTGTCCTTGATCTCAACTTGTCACAAGGTAAATCACTTTAATTATCAGTCATCATCTCTCACTTTATGCTTTAGGGGGACTTTTTTTATAAGCCATTTTGACACATCCAATCAGGGAGCCTCCTAATGGGAACAATCAACATCCTATTACCCCTTGTCACAATCTTGCACAAATCCCTGAGCATGTTCCCTTCATCCTCCAAAATTTTAGTCCTAAACTGCATTATCTGAGCCAGTTCTAGGGCCAACACTCCTTGTATGCCTACAGGGATGTGATCACCTATAGGTTGCTCCACTTTGACCTATGTTGTTCACCAACAAGTTGCTCCCCTTTGCACCTGTGTTGGTTCTATAATTCCAAGAGAATGATCGAGATTCCGGAAGCTTCGCCTTCTAGGAGTTTCTAGAAGTTGTTTTAACTACTTATCTTAGATAAAACATTCGGATCCTATCCTACTATATTTTGGAGTTTTCTCCACTTATTATTTGATCCTATCCCTCCATCAAATGTGTATATCAAACCTTATATTGGTAATTGGATAAGAACTCCCAACTTACCCTACTTCTCTATATATTCCCAACCTTCTATGTGGCTGGCAGTTGGCTTTTGGAGAATGACTTTTCCCTTGTGCTGTTGTAATGAGTGGTTATTATCTCATGCATTTAGGGTGATTAGAGGTGCATATTGTGACAAGAAAAGGACATGTCAACAAATTGGAGGAGCTCTTATACAAGATCAACGGCTACTTATGGCAGTAATCTCCTTCCATTTATATTAATGAAAAAAATTCTTTGTTTTCCTATATGTGATGTTTTTATTTCATATGTTTCAATATATTTCTCGTAGTTTCTGGCTTGTGTTATCTGATTATGTAGGTTCTAATTTTGGCATTTGAAGATGGAATTAGAGCTTCCAAGCTAAAGAAGGAGCGAAGTGTGCGAAGGATTCTAGGCATGCCTCACTTCATTATCTATTTACTTTAAGGAAAAGCATTGAGTTCCTTTTCTCTCTATTATTCTAGGTTAGCCATCGACCTAGGGTAGATACTTTTTTCCACAATCGTAAATATCGTATAATAGGGCCACCCAAACAACTAACCAGTTCATGGATTTCACTCAAAATCTTCAACCTTAATTGGCATATTTAAGAAGTAGCAATGAGCACCTGTTAAGGGCCTTCGAGGAACAAGAGAATATGATTAGGGGATTGACAGAAAATTCAAGCCATAAAATAGAGGAACCTGAGATATTGAAAGGAAATGAAAGGGGCACAGAATCAGGAAAAAGCTAGAAGTGAGGGGGAGTCCGATAGAACATATCCAAGAAAGGAAAAGAGAAAGACAAAAATAGAACTACAAGGGGAATTCTGGAAAATCAATCCCCCTACTTTTGATGGGGAAAAGGAGGAGGACGTGGAAGCATGGTTACTTAATATGACTAAATATTTCCAAGTCTACGAATATGAGAGAAACTTAAAAACCCGATTGGCCATTTACTAGCTACAAGGTAAAGCTGCCCTTTGGTAGGAGGAAACTAAAAGTGTGCATCTATTGGATGAAAAGACAATAACCTAGGAGGATTTTCAAAAGCAGTTCAAGGACTGCTATTTGAGCGAACGTTATTATGATGATCATGAAAAGGAGTTCCATGAATTTATACTGGTCAACTAAATAAAGGTGAATTCGTGGAAACATTTACCAAATTGATGCAGTACATTCCCTACCTTAAAGAATAAAAATCCAAAGTACAGTGATTTGTGAATTGTTTTCCTACTATCTACAAGGAGTGGATTGAGTTTGACATTCTGTAAAGGATGGATGAATTAGTAAGGAAGGAAAGTTTGCGCTACCAAAAATTTAAGAATAAGGGAGAAGCCACTAAGGTTTGGTAGAATAAGGATAGAACCAAACCTGTAATTGGAGAAAAATGACAGAAACTAGGCCATTTGAAAAACTTTGGAAGAGATCATCAATGGAAAAAACTCAGTAAAGGGAATGTAAGTCATCCAGAATGGTTGCAATTTGGGTCAAAACCTATAGATATAAATGGGAAAAGGATTAGTGGGGGTAAATCAAGAGAGCCTTTGAAATTATGGGGGTGTGGGGAACCCCATGTTCTGAGGGATTGTCCACATAATCCCAGATCTGTCCAAAATATTCAAGTTGTCCATGAAGCCATCACAGTGAATGATATTTATAGGAATATTCCCCAGATAAGTGCATCCTTGGAGGATAGAAAAGTGGAATATCAATAAGAAATGATTGAGATTGAAGGTACTCTTTTCAACCAACCTATTTCTATTTTAATAGATTCAGGGGCTAGTTTAAGTTACATTGGGCCACAAGTGGTTGAAAAATGCAAACTTAAAACTAAAAAATATAACACTACCTAGATGCTACAATTAGAAAGTAGTACCAAAAGAAGAGTGGCCAGCCAAATAAGGCAATTTCATCTTGATTTAAATGGCTATACCACAATAGTGGATCTAAATGTACTTCCCCTTAGATCCTATGACATATTAATTGGAATTGGTTCGCTGGAAAGACAAGGGGCCATTATAAACTGTTTAGCAAAAACATTGAATTATGTGAATCAACAAGGACAAACTCAAACAATTCAAGGCATGCCAAACCTATATTTGTTTGACAAATTTCAACTATACAAATTAAAAAGAATGCACGAAAGGGGTGTCAATTATTTATGGTTCATGTTGAAGAAGGTAAACAACAAGGTGAGGAGCCAAACTTGGATACCCTATGAGTTATTAGGGAATTCTGGGATGTATTTCCATAGGAAATTCCAAGATTACCACCTCACAAGGATATAAAATTCTCCACTGATTTGTTAACTGGTGCATCCCCAGTGTCTAAAGCACCTTACTGAATGAACCCACCTAAATTATTGGAGTTGAAGATGTAGCTCTAAGAATTATTAAAAAAGGCTACATTAGGCCTAGTGTGTCACCATGGGGGTGATTTGAAATTGATTGATGGATGATCAAGGATCCTTGAAAAGCTCAAAATTTTATAGTCCCATATGCTTGCAAAACCAATTCCAAGTTGAAGAGCTTGATGCATTGATTCTAGTGGTATATTTAGTTTCCAAAATGGCCTCCATATGAGGGAGAAAACACGTTCTAAAGTTTTTCCCAATCAGGCAAAAAAATGGGCCTTTGTAGGTTAAGTGGGGGGTAGGGTTTTGCGGAGCCCACCATATCCGGCAGTCCCATCAACCCAAGAGTAGTTTTAATGGTCAACAAAACATAGCAAAGGATCTGAGTGCATACAACAAACGTTTACCACCATCGGTCACATGCCATAGTTAATGCGACAGTAAATGCCATGGGTAGTAATGCAATACCACCACCGAACCATATGATATATCCTATATGCCTACATTCCAATGTCTAAACATTGGTTATGTATATCCATGAGGTATTTTTTATGCAGTTCAATGATAATTCCATGAGGTTTAATATATGTGGATTGAAAACTATAAAATATCATATGTGGTATATGGTTGTGATGCATTTCAAACTATTTTCCAAACAATACCAAACCAACCTCAGGACTCAGGAGGCCCGCAGTTTTCACCTCGGGACCTCCCATAGGCTTTTATGAAAATATTTTCCACTACACCAGTGGGACAGAATTCATAAATAGAGAGGAGAGGTTGGATTTTCATGCAACATAGAAGAATTTGTGCAAGTACATGCATCAAGACTTAAACTTTGAAGGCACTTTTTGGGAGCTCTGGGAAGCCTTTTTTAGAACTAAGAGTTGCTACGGGTTCCTGAGACAAAGCGTATTGCAGCAAGATTTTTCAAGATTGTATCTGAAGCAATTTTATTCTATGTATTTATGGTTTTGAACATTTAATATAAATTCCTCCCCACTGAAGACCAAGCCCCAAAAATGTAGGCTTGAAGATAGTCGAAATTCGTTAACAAACTTTTGGTGTCATTGTGTTAACGTTCTTGTTGTTATATTCTCTGAATTACTACAGTTTCCATTTTTAAGTTATTATTCTAAATTTCAACTTTAAAATCTATTTAAATGGTGTTTTAAAGAATCACGCATTAACACTTTTTAAAAGATAATAAATCTAATTTCAATAAAAAATCATATCTGGGATCATTTGGTATCATATCATAGTTGATAATTGTGATTTATAAGTGTACATGATCACCACGAGAAAATCAATCTTGGTGAAGGATAACTTGTTGAAGGAGATCTAGAAGTTGGCTCGAGAAGAAGGACAACTCGAGGAGAAGATATGGCTAAAGAAGGAAGCGGTGATCATCCTTTTGGATCTGATGTGAACTTTGTCGATGCTTTCATGAATTTACGAGCCCTAATCAAAGAAATGAATCGTCAATTTAAGAAAACAAAAGATGAAGACGAAAAACCTAAAGACGAAGAGGGACAACCATCACAATCTAGAAAAGAAGATGAAAGTGATCAAAAAGACCCTATCACTTCTATCTTGACTCCATCTGAAACTTTGAAACTATTATTTAAGCTCGATGTCAAGTTCAAGTTACCTATGTACAATGGATAAGTTGATGTTGTGAAGCTTAACAATTGGGTCATGCAAATGGAGGTTTATTGTAGCATGCAATGGATCATTGAAGATGAAGTCAAAAATAGGCTAACATTTCTTCGTTTAGATGGCACAACATTGATCTAGTGGCAGGGTAAGTTACAGAAAGGTACTCAACATTTCAGTAAGATTTTTCCATCACGGCCTGATTTTATTACTACACATAGAAAGCAATTCTATCCATTGGGATATAAGTAAAAAGATTTAATGGAATGGAAAGGACTAAAAGTTAGGAAAGGTCATTTAGTTCAAGAGTATAGAGATGAGTTTTGTAAGAAGGTGTTGATGTTAGATATTCCTTTCTATACTCATGAAACTCTAATGAATTACATATGAGGATTACATGAGTATATTCGTAATACTGTATTTATGTTTCGTCCTAATAACCTGGATGAAGTGGCAATACATGCAACTTATATTGTAGCATGGAAAATAGGAGTTGGGGTATCATCAGAGTCGACAGCCATAAAGGAGAGAAAGGGAAAAGGAAAAGCAAAGAAAGAAAACTACAGTAATATGGAGGTTGAAAATATCTCTTGTAAACATTGCAAGAAAGAGGGCCATGAAGAATACCACTATTGGAAATTACATCTTGAAATGAAACTGAAGTGGATCAGAAAAGGGAAGCAAAAGGTCGCGACAGTAGTGAAAGTGATGGACTTAAGATCAAATTCAGGCGATGAGGCACAGATATCATCATTGGTTATGATCGGAAAACCCTATGAAGATAATGATTCTAACAGTTCCATATGCAAGTTATTTCATATAAGGGTTTTTATGAAACATACAAAGATTGAAACATTACTAGATAGTGGATCTCAATCTTACCTAATTTAAGAAAATGTGGTTAATCAATTGGGATTGAAAACCATAAAGCATTGTAAACCTTATACTTTCATTTGGATGAGAAGAAACCATAAATTACAAGTTACTAAGCAATGTATGTTACCATTTGCAATAACTTCTCAATTTAAGGATAAGGTGATGTGTGATGTGGTAAAACTAGATAAATGCGGGATGGTCTTGGGTATCCCATATTTATATGATCAGAAAGTGATATTTTTCAGGGAACGGAATCAGTACCACTTGCTCAAAAAATGAATTGAATATATTGTACATTATCACCCCATAAAAGCATATAAATCTCTTTTCACTGTGAAACTATCAAAACAAGTAGCTTATGCCAATAAAAATGTTGTTTTACAACCTAAAGTACCTAAGCATGATATCATTAAATTTAATCATAAAGAGAGAGACATGATTAAGGAATCAAAAATTGTACATCAACAAGAGTTGCAACATGATAAGCTGAGGTTTTTTCAGCTATGAAGAAAAAGCAGGGTATGGTTTCATTTATGTCAATAATTTTAATGTTGTTTATGGGTTTATTACTGTTTAGTGGTGTCTCGATTTTAGTAGAAAATATGAATGAAGATGTGGGTAAAAAAGGAATCGATATACTTTGTAGTTTGTGTCTCTTACTCACGATTTTATGGATGAGTAAAGTGTACAGATTTAGAATAGGATGGATAGATACCGGCCAAGTGGGAAAAGAATACCCACATTTTTGTATGGAATTTAAGACTTTTGGTGGTCCAAAAGGTCTCATCGGGGAGGAAATGATCCGAAATTGATCAATGGATGATCAAGGATCCTTGAAAAGCTCAAAATTTTATAGTCTTTTATTCTCACAAACCCAGCGCTAAGTTGAAGAGCTCGTCGCGCTGATTCTGGTGGTATATTTAGTTTCCAAAATGGTCTTCGTATGAGGGAGAAAATGCATTATGAAGTTTTTCCCAATCAGGTAAAAAAAAATGGGCCTTTGCAGGCCAAGTGGAAACCTCATGTCATGACACATGGTCATCAAATTCAACACAGAGGTTTTCAAAGTCAACGTAGTCATAGGTTGGATGGGAAAGTCGATCTCGCACCCACCACATCCCATACAACAACACAAAATCATATCGTTGGCTCACGACTCCAAGTTTATTATTCGTATGGCGCACTTCTTATATAGGATTTTATATGTGTTAAGTGGGGGGTAGGGTTGGTAGATCCCACCATATCTGGCTTCCTCACCAACCCAAGAGTGGTTTTAACGATCCACGAAACACAGAAAAGGATCCACTCACATACAACAAACGTTTACCATTGCTGGTCACATGCCACAGTTTATGCCATAATAAATGCCATGGGTAGCAATGTAATACCACCGCAAAACCATATTTTTAGAAAATTATTTAATACAGAGTAACGGAACACATAAAATATTGCAAAAATATAAACATAGAAAACACATAAAACAAGAGAGACACAGATATACGTGGTTCACCCAGTTTGGGCTACGTCCATGGAGAAACAACTAATCCTTATTTTATTATATTATCCAGAAAACTAAAGAGATACAAGCTACAGCAGATCCGTTGTAACTCCCTCTTCACTCTCCTCTCTCTTCCTCACTCAGAATACAGATATACGTAGACGTAATACAATTCCCTCATATATAGCAAGCGGTTGCCTTCTAGGGCAAAAAACCCTAAATTAAACATAACTTCTACTGTCAGATCATCTGCCTAATGAATGGCTTAGATTGACTACGAAATTACAACATTTTACAAGGCATTTGTACATCTATTCTTAGCTTCGGGGGCGCTACCCTCAAACCCCCACCAGGCAACTGCTGGCCCTCAAACCCCCATGGGGGGTGGGACAAGTCCCCCCTGTACCCCCCCACATGGAGGGGTGTACAGTATTCTTGGGGTATACATCCGACTGAAACCTTTGAATACAGAAGATAATCAGGCTCCACACCCAACACATATGATATATCCTATATGCCTCTGGTCCAATGTCTAAACATTGGTTATGTATATCTGCAGGATATTTGTTATGTAGTTCAATGATAATTCCACGAGGTTTAATAGATGTGGACTCAACTATATAATACCATATGTGGTATATGCAATTTCAAACTATTTTCCAAAGAATGCCAAACCGACCTTGGGAGGCCCGCGAGTTTCACCTCGGGACCTCCCATGGGCTTTTATAAAAATATTTTCCATTGCACCTGTTGGATAGAGTTGATAAATAGAAAGGAGAGGTTTTATTTTCATGCAACAAAGAAGAATTTGTGCAGGTATAGGAAGTGAGACTTAAACCTTGAAGGCACTTTTTGGGAGATCCGGGAAGCCTTTTTCAGAACTGAAAGTTGCTAAATGTTTCCTGAGACATAGTATATTGCAGCAAGATTGTTTAGGATTGTATCTAAAGATTTTTTTTTTTTATGTATTTATGGTTTTGAAGATTTAAGATAAAGGCCTCCCCATTGAAGACTAGGGCTCGAAGATGTAGGCTTGAAGATAGCCAAACTTTGTTAACAAAATTTTAGTGTCATTGTGTTAATGTGATTGCTATTATATCCTCTAAATTACTACAATTTTCATTTTTAAATTAGTATTCTCAATTTCAAGCTTAAAAGCTACTTAAATATTGTTTTAAAAAGTCATGCATTAACACTTTTTAAAATATAATAAATCACGTTTCATTAAATGATCAGATCTCAAATCAATGGGGCACTCATGTTATTTTTCAAGAAAAAAGATGATAAATTTAGAATGTGTATCGACTATCAACAATTTAACAAGTTTACAATCAAGAACAACTATCCATTTCCTCGTATTGATGATCTATTTGATCAAGTGCGAGGGGCAATTATTTTTTCCAAAATTGACTTAAGGACTGGATATCATCAATTAAGGATCAAAAGTGAATATATTTATAAGAAAGCCTTCAAAACCAGATATGGAAACTATGAATTTGTGATACTTCCATTTGGCCTTACAAATTCCTCAACAACCTTTATGTGTTTGATGAACAATATACTCACTAGATATTTATATAAATTTGTGCTAGGATTTATTGACAACATTCTGGTATACTCCAGAGATGAGGAAGAAAATAAGGAACACTTAAAATTGGTGTTGCAAAATTTAAGAGAAAATCAAGTGTAAGCAAAATTCAACAAATGTGAGTTTTACAAAACCAGAATACAATAGTTGGGTCACATCATTTCTAGGGAAGGACTATCATTTGACCCTGAAAATGTAAATTACATGGTTAATTGGTCCATACCAAAGGATGTGTCTATTGTTCGATCATTTATGGGACTTACAGGATATTACCGTAGATTTATAGATGTATTTTCAATATTAGCATGTCATATCACAACTTTACAGAAAAAAAGGAATAAAATTTGAATGGACTACAAAATGTCAAAATGGTTTTCATAAGCTAAAACATCTACTCACTATGACTCCCATCTTAAAACTTGTAGACCCAAATAAATAATTTACAGTTTTCACTTATGCTAGTATCGAAGGTTTGGGGGAGTTTTATTGCAAGATAATTCAGTGGTAGCTTATGAGTCTAGGAAGATGAAAATCCATGAAAGAAATTATGTTGTAGATGATTTAGAGCTAGTTGTTGTCATACATGCCTTAAAGATGTGGAGGCATTATTTGTTAGGGAAGAAATTCACTTTGGTAACTGATCATATCAGCCTAAAATATATTTTTAGCTAACCAAATCTGAATGCTAGACAAGCTAGGTGGATGGCGTTCCTTAGTGAATTTGAGTTCAACATAAAACACATAAAAGGGAAAAAAAACAAGATAGAAAACGCTTTGAGAAGGCATGCTTACAATTTAATGGAAATGGTTGTTAGCAATACTAATATATATTTTATAGAGAAGATTAGGAAGTCCATAAACAATTATCAAAAATACCTGGAAAATCAATAGAAATTACAACGGCTTAACATCCATGGTTATGAAGAAAATTATGAAAAGTTGTTGATTTACATAAAAGCGTTGTATGTTCCCAATGTATATGCCTTGAAACAAATGATAATTGATTATTATCATAGGATACCACACACATGACATCCTAGGTACAAAAAGATGATCACTGTATTTTGAAAACAATTATTTTGGCCAAGTATGAACTAAGAGGTGGCTGAATATTTAACAAAGTTCTTAGAGTGTCAACAGGAAAAGGTTTAACATCAACACCCTACTGGGTTGTTGAATCCACTACCTATTCATGAATGGAAGTGGGAAATAATCTCTTGAGATTTTATTACAGGACTACTGAGAAGAAAAAGATAGAATGACTCAATCAAGGTAGTGTTATATACATTAAGTAAGGAATCTTATTTCATACCAATACAATCCACATACGGCACGACATAGATTGCTAATATCTTCATGAAGGATATTTTTCGATTACACGAAATACCTAAGATGATAGTTTCGAACAGGGATGCCAAATTCACCTCAAACTTTTGGAAGCCATTATTTGGGGGCATGGGCACACAATTAAACTTCAGTCCCACATATCATCCTCAAACAGATGGACAAACTGAAAGAACCAACCAGATTTTGGAAGACATTTCAAGAATGTATGTCATGGAAAGGCCTAAAAAATGGGAATATTTCCTACATTTGACTGAGTTTTCTTACAACAATAGTTATCAAGAATTCATAAAAATGAGCCCTTTCGAATCTTTGTGTTATCTCAAAATCAAGCCTGATAGGCTACTAGTCAGGATGACTCTAAGTAACTATTTCAAACCAAGCTTTTGACTAAGGCTTAGCCTCCTTAGCCTGAGAGGGCTCTCTCAAAAGGATTAATGATTTTGATTAATGATAAGATGGCTAACTCTTGTGATGTAACAACATAGACAAATATAATGGCTGGATAAACATTTTATAAGTTCCCATTGGGCTTATGGAGTCAATCAAGCTTCTGTAAACAATGACACTACCTTTGCATAGAAGTCAGGGCACTTAGCATTTAAATGTTCAGAATACAACTTACATAAAACCACAATTCGCACATGCATACAGGAAGTCAGAGCACAATCAGTGAATTTTGAGTGATTATGCATCCATGCAACTGAAAAAAGACATCAAGGGAAGAACAAAACACATATTCTGAACATGACAAATCCTTTATGAATCCTGAGAAGAAAAGTAGATGCTTTGTATTATTGAAAATGGTCTTTACATAAGTTAAAACAGTACTTCTGTTGTCAAATTTCCAACCCTCATTACATTGCTGTCTCAACTATATATAATCATTATTCTAACTAATTCGAGTTTCCTCCTCCAGCATGAGGGGAATTTTAATAACTCGATCCTTATCTCTAAAGACACCTATCAACTATTTAACTGTCTATTAAATACAAATAAACTGCTGACTGTAATTTTTAAAAAGTCCTAAATCAATTATGACTCTAACTCCATCTTCGTGCCATAGTGGCTACTCCTTGTCCTTTGACACCTAGTTCTCTTTAGATTTGGCTAAGCTGGATATTAAATACGCCATATTTTCCTTTGCACGCTGAATCCCTATCTGCCCGTGGTATTAGGAAATGTTCCCTGCTTCTCGGCTTCCTTTTTCCATAATTTGCTCGAACTTGAACAACATCTTTCTGAGCCTTTAATAACCCCAAGAATGGAACATGGCCACGTTTTAGATGTGTTGTAAGCTATGGTGATGGACAAGTGTCTTTTTTTCAAAAAATCCCGCTCATAATATCAACTGTCTGTCTGCGTTTTTAAAAAACATTATCTACAGCAGTTTCGTAGCGCGCTACGAAACTGCTGTTTTATTTAAAACAGTTTGCTTTTTTAACCCGAGAGCTTATATCATCCAATCATCGGTTGCCAAAAACTCCCTTTGATGCTTCACATGTGTAGCAGGGATTTAAACATTTTCAAAACACTAAGATTAAGCAAAATTAGCAAAATTGGGAACAAAACCTTTCCAGAAAAGTGAATTCATTTATTAGATAACCGGCTTAGCTCTGCCTTCAGGTCTTCAGCGGCTTTCTTCAATTGGTTAATTTCTTCCTCAGCTGCTTCTATTTGGCTTTTCATGGCTGCCACATAATCTCCTTGAGATGTGATGGCTGCTTTACTTTTGCTGCTCTTTTGCTGAGGTCGTGTTCCTTCCCATGTTTCCTCTGTTCTAGGCAGTGCTTCCTGTACCTGCTGGAAATTTCTAGTCATAGGTCTTCAATTTGCCTCTTCATCACTTTGATGTTGGGTCTGAGCCTATTATTAATCCATCTAATGTGTCTTGCCTTGCTTAACTTAGGAACTGCCTCGCTTGAAACAATGATGAAGATTTCTGATCTCTGATCACCATGGGCTTGTCCTTTTCCTTTGAAATATTTTCAGTGATAACACTTTGTATGGCAGAAAATTCCATACACCTCTCAGTTGGATTCAGCCGAAGGTTTCATTGATACTAGGGACAAATTATTTGTAGGAAACGGAGAAAATAGCGTGTAGATTATAGCGGAACGTTAAAATGCATAGCACTGAAAGAAACACTATGAAGACAAGAAAAGAATGCACATGGAGTTAAAAATTGGAGATCATGTGTATTTGAGTGTGAAACCAAGGAAAATTACCTTAATAACGGGAACCTGTCCAAAATTGGCACCACAATTTTGTGGACCATTTGAAATTCTGGATAGAATTGGACCCATAGCCTATCAATTACCATTACCTAGTGACATTAAAGTTCATAATATTTTTCATGTGTTCTTACTTAATAAATATGTGCATCACAATTCTCACATTATTTATTGGAAAATGCTGCAAGTGGAACCCGAAGGCTTCCTGGCATAACCTCTCTGTATATTACATAGGAAAGAGATCTGGTTTCAGAATTGAACCGTTATTTGGGTTAAATTGAAATGGAAGCATTATACTCCTCAAGAGGCTACATGGGAGTGGGAAGACAAAATGCAAAAAAAATATCCAACGTTGTTTCAAAAGGAAGGAACTAAAAACTAAACATCAAGGACAATATAACTACAAGGGGGGGAATGTGATATCCCTTCGTTGCTAAATTATTATTATTATTATTTTATTTTAATTTAAAATGAACTATTGTGTTAATATAATTGGTAGAAAATCCATGATAAGTGTGTTGAAATATTTATGTAAATAGATATTTTTATCAATAAATATATGGGATTGGAAACACTTGAGAATAAAACACTTGAAAATGAGAATCTTACTTATGATCACTCTTCCATGATAGATACTCTAGATAAAGTTCTAGATAAGATATAAGGGATGGGAGAGAAAATCCCTTAAATCACTTGGTTGGGGAAAAATGCTAAGCTTAGATAAGCATAAAGCGTCAAGGGAGATAAAAGTGGGCTTTTAATGCAAAAGGCTAGGCAAAAGTGAGATGTCGCTAAAGGAAAAATCCATCATGGAAGAAATGTATTAAATACCCATTGTAGGGATCAACAAAGGTTGTTGATACCTTGGCAATTGAATCTCAGATCGAGGGTGAACTGAGGAATGCAATTCTATGGTTGGGTAGAAAACGTGTCAGATTCTTAAGTGTATTCTATATATAGAGATATCGGTTAGACTGTCATTTGTTCTATTTTATTTATTCAATGCATGAAGGTTTGGGTAAATATTGTTTTCTCTTTCCAAGGAATGTGAATTATATCAGTACTCGGGATTTCAGTTTTATGGAGGCAAATAAAAGTATTATGTGATTTTAACTTAGGAAAAAGATATATCTGTAATTATGAATTTTGGATAAAGACACTTCTATGTTTCTGGAAATAAGTAAGGACATTTTATGTAATAATAGTTGTAGCTAAGCTTAACTGTGTCTAATCTGCTTCCATGTGAATTGTGAAGATAATTCAGTTTATTGCAATTTTACTATTATATAATTTATCAGCGTATGAAATTTGATTCTACAGACAATTGATATGAAAGGGGTGAAATTAGTACAACTAATTACCAAGGATTTTATATTTCTTCATAGTAGGAAATTTCATATTAAACTTTTAGAGCTCATGACTTCGTTCCATAATCAGGATAAGTGTTTTCAACATGCATATGACTCCATGAGTATTATAAAATTAATACAAGTAGGAAACTAAATAGCTAATTCTAATAAATTTTAGAAATTCTAGTTGCACCAGAAAAATGACAATGAGATAGTCAATGAGAAGAATGAATTAATATGTAATCTAGGATGAATGGTACAATTCTCTTATTTTTCTAGATTGGTTGATGAAGACTCTGAGACATATGAGTCTAGTCGACATGAATTATTTTAAAAGAAAATGTAATTACATTAGAATCTATCTCCAATTCGACTAATGGTTGGTCCTAAATTTAAAGTAGCAAGCAGATGGTGCTTTACAGTTCATACAGGTTGGGTAGAAATTTTATGAGTCTAGATAGTAGGCCGAAAATAGAACCTATAGAAACCTACACTGAAAACTCTTGGGGAAATCCTGCTATGTTACATGGAGATATTACTTTAATTATTGAATAGCTGTAAATTTAAATTAACGAGGAAATATGGAATTGGCAACAATGAATGCATCACAAACTGCAACTAGAAATTAATTAATAGATATCCCTTGGGGAAGAGACAACAAGTATAGCAGATTTAATTATTCAACAAAGAACCACATAATTCCTGAAATCTCTAGAGAAGAGAGTTGTAGGGGAACATTGTACATAAGTTGTACAAAGAAGGAAATCATTGTGTACCAATGTATAGTTCCACTTAACTATGACAACATGTGATTCAAATATATAGAAAAGTCATATAACTACTATAAATACTACAACAAAGAAATTCAAACAATTTGGCCAACTCATAAACACAACTAGATATAAAGTAGCATGTAAAGGTAATTTAGCCAATTTCCAAATCAAAATATTTATTATAGTCTAAAGATGTCCACAGCCTGGAAGTAAGGAAATAAACTATATGTAAATGACCAATTAATTATTCACATAATTTTCAGCAACCATATAGCTATGATATGACCTAGAGGTCTTCTTAATATAAAAGAAAATTGAAGTTCAACTATACAATGAAGGCAAATATTCATCTCACTAGACAAAGTTGTCAACTGAAATCATTTGGAATAGACAACCAAGACAAAAATTTATAAATAGTGATACTCCTCAACACCCAAATGTTCACAAAATGACCATGACATTTTTCACACTAGAAACCATCATAGGAAATTAGATTCAACAAATCCCACTATAAGCAAAGTAACTGACATGAAACCAATACAATTGTGGAGATGACCATCAAGAGTGTCATAATGCCTTTCCTAGGTTAGGGACCAAAATTATAAACCAAAGGAACAGTTAATACCTACAGGAACATAGGAAATCGAACAGGGATTAATCCAGACAACCATTTTAAGCTTAATTGTGATTGATAGAAAATAGTAATAAAAAAAAAGAAAAAAAGAAAAAAACTCCAACAAAGGTTGAACCTTACCTTTCAGATCTGAGAAGAACCTAGGTTCCTACACCTAGAACTCTACCATGAACAAGAAGAAATTAAAAAAAAAAATGTGTAAGACAAAACCCTGGAAAAAAAATGCATGTAACAAAAAACTTGGAAATAGGGGAAATCGGATCAACTTCAGAAGGTTACACAAATTTGAATAAATGTCACACTTGTGTGGTAAATTCAAATGAGTGTGTGTAAGGGTTTCTTGTACCAAGCAAATAAATAGAACAAAACCCTTGGTCTTCTTTTGAAAGCCATGCAAAAACAAAAATGGGGAACAATGACTGCGCTCAAAGTATAATAACCTTGTTGAATAATAGAAGGCAAGACAAATTGAGTAAGGTGTAATGGAATAACACAGAGATAAACCATTACCTGAAGCATGTAGATCCCAGAACTAGATGAAACCAACACAAACCACATCAGAAACGAGATACATTGTACTTGTGAAGCAGCCATGGCATAAATAAGAACAAGATTAACAAGGTCTTATAACCTTCAAGGAAACTATTATGTATAGTGAAAAAAAAACAAGTTTAACAATGCAATGATAAAATCGGTTACGTGGATGTAAGGAAACAAGCCGGATTTGAGGAAACTCAAGTCAAATCAACACCATAAGGCCACTGGAAGCCACCAGAATTCCTAACCCCATAGGAAACAGACGGAACAACTTTGTGAGACCACTAGGCACATGAAGCAGATAAAATGTGGTATAATGCTGCATTGACCATGGATAAAGATGATTAGGTTTGGGATGGTTTGATACCTACCATCGATCCACTTACATCTTACCTCCATCGTAGAACAATTCCCAAGAGCCACTTGTACTCCATGTAAAGAAGGTGGACGTGGCACCAATGGACTAGCGTGACCTTTTCCCAGGCGTGACCGCACAGAGAACATTAAGAAGGGAATTAAATAAATACATCTCACAGAGATATCAAAGGTATTAATTGATACATACTAGTGAAATGATATATTGCAATAAGTATGGTAACATAGTGATATGTTATAACCACAAATTAAAACCATAGAATAACCTAAAAGATACCGGAAAGGTTATTGTATAGTGTTGATACCTGCATAAATAAAACAAACCAAATATAGTGTAGCAAGTGAGATATCAACATTCACCCTTCTCTAAGTTAGAGAGTTATGTCCAAAAGTAATGACTTAATACCATGATATCTGTAGGAAAAGTGCCCCTCATGCAAACCCTATAGTGGCCCAAACATACTAAAATTGATACAAGAGTGATGGATATATGATGATAAGGTGGCATAATGAAAAAAGGGTATATGATGATGAGGAAGCATAGTGAAAACAATATTATCGAATTCATTCCCTAGTAGAACTTAGGTTATAACAAGAAATGGGTATGTGAAATACTTTCTAATATTTTAGTGGTGCATTTGAAACCTGTCCTACTACAATCTGAATAAGACAATTAAGCATAGTTATGTTTTCTTTTCAAAAAAAAATTAATATAAATAAGTTGATAAAGTAAGAATTGTGGCATTATCCTTGCAATTCAAGTGGATTTCACTTGGGGGTAGAATCACTCTTATCAAACTACTTATGTAGAATATGTTTGTTTATTGGATGCATTAATATATATTTTCAAAGGAAATCACTCATAAAATCGATAAAATAATGACTATATTTCTATGTTCAGGTAATAGTATAGGGAGGAAATATCACTTGGTATGAATGTCCACCATAGTTCAACCTATTAAAAATGGTGTATGGGGTATTTTCTATACTAAACGCTTTAACTATTCATTGGTCATCAAATCCCTTTGGAGGGCACTATATGCCACACGAATTTGGAAAAAATTCATGAAGGGGAATATCTTCTTCATATAGACACTATGCAATGGATCAAAGAAGTGGCACAAGAGTATAAGGGTGCATCATACATTTGGCACAATATGATGAGAAACAAGCAATGGCTCTTTATTAGGGTGAGATGCAAAATAGGTGATGGTCGACAAATTTAGGTGGGTTTGAATGAAATTAAGGATATGGATGGTCAACATTCTCTTTCTACCCCCTTGTTGTAACATTTATATCATATTAGTATTACACATATTTGGTTGGTGACAACTGAGCTAAAAATCAATTCGGGTACACAAAAGTGGTAGAATGCAAAGACTATGGGGTTGACATGTAGTTGGGGTATAATGGGAGGATTACATCCTTTAATTCAAATCATACTGGGGATTTTCTCATTGATGTAGAGGATAAAATGTGATTAGTGGGAACTTTAAAAAAGTGATATATTTTTTTCAAAGACATATATTACATATTCCCATTAGATAAAATTGATGAAAGATCCATATGGTATCAAAAAACATGGTATTGGTACATTCCTACGAATTTGAAGTGTTTTAATTGGTTGGTTCTACACCATAGAGTGCTTACTTGGGATATATTAATCCATAGGGAATTCCAAGGCCCTAGCATATACTCCCTATGCTTGGCATCCATGGAGGACACACATCACCTTTTTTTACTTCGTCCATTTGTAAAAGTTGTTTGGGTTGGGGTTATGAATCTACTCAACATGAAAGGTAGATGGAAACAAGGATCGATTGAGGAATGTTTATCCTCTTGGTTCAACCATCATAAGGAATATACAACATTACCCTTTTATAAATTAAGGGGAAAATGGAGATATGGAAACAGAAAGATATTTGAACAGAGTGATCTATAAATCAGGGATACGGTACTGGGCATAACTCATTGCAATGTGGGGGCCATTAATATGTGAAAAATGGTTGAGTATTGAGTCTTTAAATATTTTTGGGGAGTCAAAAGTGTCACAGAATGGGTATAGGGATCTACTCAGTATAATCCATTCAGTCTTACTACATGGATGAGACATATTTGGATACTAGAGAAGAAATTTCAACATATGTCTTACAAGCATGTGTTCCGCGAACAGAACGAGGTTGTAGATGAATTATCAAAAAGAGGAGTATCAGTAGAGGCAGGTTTGATCACTTTTCTACATTTCAACAAGGTTCAATAGTAAACAAAGGAAACATAAAGATCTTGTAGCATGGAACTTAATTTCCATTCATAATACAATATGCATTTGGTGATGTTGTAATGACCGTTTTTAAGGCAACGTTTGAGGTTCTTCAGTAAAGATCATAGGGATTGTATCAACAAGTAAGCTTGGGTAATTATACTTAGAATATGGGGATATGAGAAACAATATACGTAACTAGATTTTTTTTATATATTTTAAGTGGAGGTGCAATAATAATAGATCCTTGACATAATTGTTTTTTGAGGAGGAAGCATAAGCTAAACAAGCTATTGTTATCATTTTTATTAATGAAGAGATAAATTTTTTTTTCTACTGAAAGAAATATAGGTCTTTATTTCTTTCTTTCGAAGCACAACTACCAACCCGGAAGGATGGGGTCGACCAAATGACTTAACGATATTTCCTACATGTGATTTAGATATTTTTCCAAACATATATTAATTCCATGATGATATATGTGATAGATAAAATGAAAATGTTGTTTACTCGAGAGAGAAAATTCTTAATGGAGAAAAGGGAAAAATTTACAAAGATTCTAGATGAAATAAACATAAGAAGAATGACTAACGAAATGAAAAAAATATATTTGGTTCTGGACTAACGAACCCATCTATTTTCTCATTGGGGTTAAGGGGAATGAAGGGTGCAACATTCATACCCACATGAAATAACTCTATATTAAATATCGAGTCAACTGCAAATGTCACCACCATGAAGGGAACAATACCATCGTGCTATTGTATGAACCTCTCTTTCTACGGGGGTTCCACTTCAATATTTTGATATCCTTGTACGTGTCACAAACTTCTTCACTACTATGAAAAATAACATTTGTATTAACAATAAGAGATATTGTCTTATGCTACTTAACCATTGTAATGTTTCATAGTTGATTTCCATGAGAGGAATTACAAAATTGTAACCTTCACTTAACATTAAACATGAAATTATGATGTACCTACATTTCCTACATACTTTTCTTGGGACTTTACATATTCCCCATGTCTTACCACTAGTATGAATAATCACTATGATGTCAAGGAGGCTTACTATGCAAATTGATTTATGGTATACCCCTTTTACGTTCAATAAACTTAGTGTTAAATGGCGATGATGTAACTTCTTTTTAAACATAACTACCCCTTGTTCTTGTAAGTGGCATTTTCTTCCTTCATGAATTTATTTATTGGACTTATTATTTGGTATTATAGCCATTGGACCATATAATTTGTTGGGCACATGGCCATCCAAGGTTCTCATTGATTATTAAAAATGTTAATAATGTAAGCTTGGGGAAATCGATAACATTATGTCTATTGTTTAAACCTCATCCCTAAGGTTTTATTGCCACAGTACATACATTAAAAGCTTCAGTGCATGAAAACCAAATGGTGTTGAATGTTGTATGCCTGGGGGGTCGAGTGTCTAATCCTCTCAGGAAAACACATCAAACACCATGTTCATATCACATGGGGGGTTCAAACCTAGGTTTTCGGTGGACAGCAAGGATGGGTTGAGGTGATCCAACATTTCATCTTGCATATTTCACACCCTAAACCCTCTTGACCGAATTTTCCCTTATCATTTGTTGGGTAACCTATCCTCTGAGTGATGCTAAGTGATAACAGGTGAAATTGAATATTTTCCCTAGTTTATCATGTATTCTTGTTAAAGCCTTAATTCCTTGCTTCTACAAATGCATAACTGTCTGATTGAGGTTTTCATGGCATGTGATCTTCCCTTGTTATACCCACCCCACCACTATTATTCCCACAAAAGATGGCAGTGTGGTTTGTAATGAAACTTGTATACTTTTCCCTTTGGAGTTTCAATTTCAACCACAATAGCCATAATGTTTATCAAACGACTCTCCTGGACAACTGTTACTCGTGCTCCACAAGTAAATATTCTTTAAGAAATCTTCTTTAAGAAATTTTCTTATTAGTGCTCTATAATGCACAATTTTGTGCTCTCTATACTTGAATACCTAGGTTTAATTTCCATAGGTGAAAACACATCATAATTTGATGTTGCCGCTTATTCTCAGTTTCCGGCTACGCATATGGACAAGCAAGATTATGGATTCTTCCAGTGCCAAACCATTCAATTCCTCTATTAGGCATTAACATCTTACACTTTCCTTATTTTTTTTCCTTCACCCTTTAATGTAGGATTTTTTGGATTATGTTCAGTGGATAGCATGCTTAATCCGGTGTACCTCTTTTGACCCATCTTCAAATGGAAGGGAAATACCTCTGCGACAACTCTTGTTATAGGTAGGCCTTTATATTCATTTGATTTGTGATTGTAATTGAATTTGAACCCTTTCCTATCTCAAGGAAACCTTTCTCACTCGTGTTTAATTATTTTGTTTTTCCTTCTACAGGTATGGAGACAGTATTAATGCATGGCTTGTTTAACCCATCCCCCCTTAAAAGGAGTTCATTGGCTAATAACACTTCACATTTCTATAGGTCTGTTTGACACATCCATTCCAGTGATGGGTTTTATGAGGATTCTCATGTGGGTTCTCTATCTAGTTTATGCTTGTTGTCACATGACTTAAAGTCATACTTACCATCCATTAACAAATACTTCCTATCTCTCCGAGCGAAATGGAAATTGTATATTTTTCCTTTCACCCTTGAGGGAACATTTTGTATAAAATAACTTGATCATGGTTACTTCTATCTGACACATTGTTCCATTTGATTTCACGTCCTATAATAGTTATTTTGGCACTGGCTATTTATTTTTTTCTAGAAACGCATTAGGGCTGAAGAAACAATGTGTTAATGTGACGTGAAGGCTGTAAAGGATAATTAGATTTATTACAATTTGAATCCCTTATATTTTAATATGTATTCAATATAGACAAGCTTCTTTTCATATCTTTCATTCATAGTGCTTACTAAATTCATGCTTTACCTAACAAACATTGAGCCTATTATTTGATTTAATTGTTAAATTTTGTCATCTTCTTGAGGTTGAAAAATATTCGCTAATGTTCTTAATAATGGTTTCCCAAAACAAGTTGAACCTCTAATTATTTGTGTTTTTACTATATTTTGGATCGAAGATGATATTTAAGAACATAGTATATATGTGTTTAGCTAGCGTGCAAAGTTTCCTTTACCTTATCTCTTGGCTCAAAATTCACTTCCTTATATAGAAACAGAGGAGCGATTTATATGTTTCTATTTCTCTCTAAGCATGAATTTGGCAGAGGTGTCTCTATATTCCCTAGTTACCATAATATACAAATATTTCTATGGTATTGGATTTACTAAAGGATTCAGATCTAATCTCTAGTTGAAGCTTACTTTTTGCTTAATTGGATCTTGTTTACATATATTGTTTCTCATATTCTGATATAGAGGTTGTTGGTCCTCTCCCATTTATTTTTATTTATATTAAGGAATAATTTATATCGGTCATGTCCTCTAGTCTGAGTACTTTTCTTTAATAGTTTCAGTACCAAACTTTTAATAAACAGGGTTCTCCACGGCTACCATGATTATGTATTTAGACTTGGCTATTTCCACTTCCTAAGGGAACAAAATAATGTTATTATGAATTTTCTGATACTAGCATACTAAGGATAAAAATTTTACATTCAATGGGGCAATTTTTTTAGGTCTATCAGCCTTATAAGGCGAGAGTCACACTATTTTGACACTTCCTGAATGAATGAAACTATAACAAGTTTCCTCCATGGCTATTTAGGTATTTAACTTGACCTCAAGAACCCCAACTTCCAAAAAATGTTTCTGCCTACAAATTGCAGAGTGGAAACTTATTGAGTTAAATTATTTTCTCTCATATGTTGAGTCATGATACGAAATTTATCCTCTAGCAAAAATAAATTATTTTGGTAGTTGCCTACAATACCTATATGTGTACATGAAATCATGATCTTATGCAATCTTAGAAAAAAAGTATTAAATTTGTTATGTATAACTACACAAAACAATAAATTTGACAAAAGACTTTTCCATGGAATCATTTCTAATTCTCGTGAGCCCCTTGACGGGATACAAAACCTATGCATAGAATCCTCATGTATAGCCTATCTAAATTTCATTTAAGTTGCTACTTTTCGTATATGTATTATTTCCACAAACTACTGAGAAACAAAATTTTCAGTTTCTAAACAAACAAAATGTATTTCGTATAAACTAATAAAGAAGATAAACATTATTTTAAATTAGCAACCAGAAAATCTAACCATAGGCCAACTGGATCTACTTGGGATGAACACCTTTCCACCCAACCATGAACCTTCACCACTGGTTCCCCCCAAGATGAGATATCATTACCCCTCAATCAACAACCTCTTCTGATTCTAGACAAGGTATTTTTATGCCTTGATTTCTTAGCAAACTTTTCCTTAGCGGTGTCCCTCTTTTTAGAGTCTGTCAACCCAATAGACTAGGACTTTTCCTATATTTTGAAAAATGTATCTCCCAATTTTCCTTAAATCTCACCTTTTTCTCCCATGACAATTTATTCACCCTCAATCGGTGTTCTTTCTACACTAAGTGATTTAATAGATTTTTCT